>CM029019.1:52028850-52153541 GCA_016801055.1 Panax notoginseng | reverse complement strand
TTTACTGATAACACTAATTTCGAAGTCAAATGAGACTTTAAAATCTGTTAAGGCAATATGTTATGTGATTCATGATAATTATAATTATTAATAATCAAGAGAAAACCCTAATTGTAAAGTAAGAACCTAATTTTTGTAATTTTTAGAAACCTTAAATCAATAATTAACTTATTGATAAATGGAAATCCTAATTTAAAAACTCAGGTTGAGTTTGACACTGTTATATAACTTGTTATATGGTGCATGCATGCTATGTATTATATGACTTTTTGATTAATTAGGTATACCCTAATTAATATTTAGAAATATTAAATTTCTAGAACCCTAATATTTATTTTATAAATCCTAATTTATTTAAATTGTAAACCCTAATTGTTGATTTGGAAAGCTTAATGCTAATAGTGTATCTTAAACCTAATTAGTAAGGTGTTAAGTAATTAAAAACCTAATTAATTAAGAAACCTTAATTTTGTATTTTAGAAACTAAAATTTATTATTTTATTTTATTTTTATAAACCCTAAATTGGAAATTATAGAAAATTATTTTTTAAACTCTAAAATGGTCCAAACCCTAACCCAAACCCTAAACCCTAAGGGTTTGCAACAAATGGAAATTCTAGAAATAAAAAGAAAATGACAAAATGCCCCTTTTGTATTATTAGAGCTATATTTATAGGTTTTGACAATAGGGGAAGTTGGTGACCAAATCCAACAACCCCATGTGCTCTATATTGACAAATCTCAGTAACAAGACACATAACCTCAGCCAATGCATGCATCTAAGACATATATTTATAGTCCAAGAGAGAGAAAGGTATGTATTATGGGCCATTTGCTCAAATTATTATCAACCAAGGCTCTCTCTCTCTCTCAAAACCCACGAACTTATATAGTAAAATCAGTCACAAAACAAGCCCCACGATTTCCCTTAACAGATCATGAGGCTAGAATCAAGAATTAGGCATAAAGGTATAAAATTCTAAGTCAAAATTTGATCTTGTATGGTATGATAGATTTGTTGTTTTTATGTTTAAACATGTCATATGTTGTGTTAATCCATGATCTGGGTTGGTACATAGGTGACCCATAACATCTAGATACTCGAAATAAGAGTTTTCAAAAAATCTGGGAAAAATTATTTTTGTGGTCTGACAATGAATGTCAGACCCTGTAGATCGCAATCTGTTAAGTGTTTTTGTTGTTTTTAAAAAGTTTTTAGTTGTAGTCTGGTATAAGCTCTCTCATCTGGTACAAGAATTAAAGTCAGATCTGTTGTAGATTTGAAGTTAGAGATCGGTCCAAAACCCGTTGACCGGGCATGACCGGTCGAAATCTGGGTAAAACCCAGAAAGTATGATTCAGTCGTCTGACAAAAACTTTGTAAGACCGGATCTGTCAGGTTTAAGTGATTTAATAATGTTTTGTTTGTTACATGTTGTAGCTGGTAATGTGGAATGTAGATTTATGTCTTAATATCCCATAAAAAATCAACAGATCAACCGTGACAAGCGGTCAAAGTAGGTCATTTACACTGAATCGACATTTCTGGGAATTTTCAGGAATCATGAAGAACAGATTTCTGACATGGTTTGACCATGCCAGATCTTACACATGTTTTTGATGATATAATGTTTTTTATGTTATGAACTTGTACATTGACATATTTCTATAGATTTGAACCTTTAAAACGACATAAATGATAAATAAACACTTAGATTTTCGGGCATGAAAGTGGCTAGTCGAAGTTCTGGGTTTCTGAAGAAACCCAGATAATGTCTGACATGTATTTCTACAGCTTAGATCTTGTACGTTAATGATATCTTGTGACGCCCCCAAAATAGGTATACAACTCCCATTCTGAGTCGCCAAATACATGATACAGAAAGCAAACTACAACTTCAATAATACAATTGTCGTGCAAAATACGACAACACATACTGTGAGTTTAAATACAAATATTTTCTTCTGGACAATATCCACACTCAAATAAATCCTCATTAAAATTATTCAACACTATTTTACAGAAATAGTGAGGACTGCTAAAATATCTTTCTAGAATTATCACTCCATACCCCGACTAGAACATGCTATGTTCTCACCTCCTGAGAAGAAAAATGGAACAAAAAGAAAAGGGTGAGCTCAACTAGCCCAGTAAAGAATATTATTTATGACTAAGTATATACAACAAATTATCGTTAGTCTTCAACAGGGAAAAATCTGATAGAATATAATCGACAACAAGTTTTAGATCAACAACTGCAGCGGAAACAGCAAACCATTAGAAGAGTCAAGTAGAGAAAGAATTCTACTATCTCTAAGATTTAAAAGTCCATCATCAATATTTTATCCTGTAATATCAATTAATAATCATCTTTATCCCAATATTCATCTTTGCACTACAGGCCAAAGATATTCATTTTGTATCACCTGTCAGTCATGTTCATCTCAACACCTGTTCATCTTTGCACTACAGGCCAAAGATATTCATCAAGTAATCATACATCTTTGCACTACAGGCCAAAGATATTCATAATATCATCATTTAGGACTGAGGATGATGAAAAATATCTTAAAGAGAACGAATCCAGTGAGACAGAAGGACAAATATTAGGGATTCGTATAACATTTATCCAAGATCAATAATACTTCATAATAATCAATTGTGAAGCAGATTCAAAAATAAAGATCAAAAAATGGATACAATCAAAGATTGTAACCATAATAGACATCTTGGACAAAAAGGGAAAATTTTAATTTTTCGGTGAATATGCCGTATTCTTGAATAGTACCGTATACGTGAATAGTGCCGTATACGTGAATAGTAACCCCGACACAAAAAGTTCCAAATTTGATAAAAACTCATATCAATATTTCAGCATAATGATATTGAAGAAAATAAATCATTAAGAAAGAAATAATATCCCTTACCTCAAAATATCAGTACTTCTGGTCGGAATACCGTATAAGGCTGAAAGAAACTTGCTCTGATGATAGAAACTCTCAAAGTATCTAAATACTCACAAAATACACTCAATAATCTAGAGAGAGAAGAGAGAAAACTTTTTCTGGTGTGATTTTCAATTTAACTTAGCCCTCTATTATAGAAAAATGTTAGCACGCCGAAGCAGACTTAACCTGCAACCTGATGGCTTTACCCTGCTACTATTCCCACCCACCACATTTGAATAAAAATCTCAGCACATTTCTTCACACCAACCAAGAGTGGGGCCCACCAATTCTAGAATTTTCCATCAAAATGATAAACTCCGAAAATTCAATAATTTATGAACCAGTCATCTCGTAAAATTTATAATAAATCATACGTTCATTTTTAACGGTTCAAAATTTATGGACATATACTCAACTTATATATGTATAACATATCCAAAAATTACCACGATCCAACGGTCGGATTAAAAATTATAACCCCCACAAAATATCTCAAAAACCCTGATTTTTAATAACTCCATTCCGACAAAAATACTGATAAAAACCTCAACATTAACTCCTTCATTTTTAACCACAAAAATATATCCCTCATTTATATCCACATAAAATAAATATTTTCTTATCATATGAATCAATAATTAATTATTCACAAATAATATTGCAGAATCACATTTATGACAACCAGGCCATTCCTAGGAAAGAGGGGGCTTTCCAATAAGGATTTATCCTTACTGGCGCGCAATTAGATGACCAAACCTCTCCTTGACAGAACTTTCTAGACATTGCCAATAATGTTATCTAATAATATTATTCAAATAATATGAATTATTGATCTGATAATGGAAAATACTGTGCAACAACAATTATTGAAACAACAATAATATAAAATATCAACGCGACAATTATTGAATCAATAAAATAAAATATTGAACAATAACTACTGTAATAATTATTGAGTAGTGCCTTCTTAACGTAAGAATCAATAATTGGTGCAATACCGTGTGCTACTGTATTTTAACCATCGGGTATTCCAACAGTATTAACGGTAACAACTACGCCGTTATTTATAAATAACTTATACTTGTCGTTTTCTTCATCCAATCGCTTTCCGTTATGGGCCCACACAATGCATGTGCCGTCGTACGAATATTTTCCCGGCAGCAAGAATATTCCACGACCAAACGAATATTCCCCGACAAAATGAATATTTTATAACCACTTGCTTATTTTGCAAAATTTGCACATTTCACCCATAACCAAAGTATTATATCAAATTAACCCCTTATTATTCACAATAATATTTAGAGAAAATTTGATTTTATTCATTAATAAGTTGGGGTTTTACAACCTCCCCTCCTTATGAAATTTCGTCCTCGAAATTGACGTGCGTACCTGATGTTTCAAAAAGGTGAGGATACCTCGCTTTCATTTCTGATTTCAACTCCCAGGTCATTTCTTCAATAGCATGGTTTCTTCACAAAACCTTAACTTGTGGTATAACCTTCGTGCGTAGGACATGCTCTTTCCTATCCAAGATCTTAACAGGTACCTCCTCGTACGTTAAATCTTCAGCTATCTCGTCTGGTTCTAACTCAATAATGAGGTTCGGGTCTTTAACATATTTACGAAGCATAGATATGTGAAAAACATTATGAACACGAGACATGCTTGGAGGTAATGCGAGTCTATATTCCACATTTCCTATTCGCTCAAGAATCTCAAATGGACCAACAAATCTTGGATTGAGCTTTCCTCTCTTCCCAAATCTTGTAACTCCCTTCCATGGTGCAACACGTAATAATACATGATCCCCAATATTAAATTCCACGTCCTTCCGATGAAGATCCGCATAACTCTTTTGTCGATCCTGTGCCGTTTGTATACGTTATCGAATCGTTTAGATCTTCTCTGTAGTAATACGTACCAACTCTAGTCCCAACAATGTTGCTTCACCCACCTCGTCCCAGCATACTGGAGAACGACATTTTATTCCATACAACGCCTCGAATGGAGCCACACCTATACTCGCCTGATAACTGTTGTTGTAGGAGAATTCCACCAATGGTAGGTACTTATCCCAACTCCCTTTGAGATCTAGGACACAAAGTCTTAATAGATCTTCAAGAGTTTGAATAGTCCTCTCTAATTGTCCGTCCGTTTGAGGATGGTATGCCGAACTGAATCGTAAATCCGTGCCCATAGCTTTCTGCACGCTAACCCAAAATCGTGAAGTGAATCTTGGGTCACGATCCGAAACTATGGATACTGGCATGCCATGCAATCTCACAATCTCGTTCACGTACATACTAGTAAGACGTTCAAGGGAATAAGTCTCACGTATCGGCAAGAAATGAGCGGACTTGGTTAATCTATCAATAATAACCCAAATCGCATCTATGCCTTGGGAAACCTTGGGAAGACCCGTAACAAAATTCATAGTAATGTGTTCCCACTTCCATTTCAGAATCTCAAGTGATTGCAATGGACCCTTTGGTACTTGATGCTCCGCTTTTACACGTTGACAAGTTAAACATCTCGAGATAAACTCCGCGATCTCTCTTTTCATATTGCTCCACCAAAATGTATGTCGAAGATCGTGATACATTTTGGTACTCCCAGGATGGATTACAAATGGTGTGTTGTGTGCCTCCATCATTATTCTATGCTTCAAGTCAAAATCGTTAGGAACACAAAGTATGGAGTTGACTCGAAGTATTCCTTCTTCATCGATTCTTGCTTCTGGAATAGCACCTTCTTGCACTTTCTTCTTCATACGCATCAGCTCCATATCCGTAGCTTGAGCAGCTTTAACTTTATCGATTAAAGTCGGTTCTACTCGTATATTTGATATCATCATGTGGGTACTTGGAGCCTTCATCTCTATCTCCATCCTTTGCAAGTCATACAAAATGGGCCTTTGTGTTAAACAACATTGCACTCGTACCCGCATATGATCTTCTACTCAATGCGTCAGCTACTACGTTTGCTTTTCCAGGATGATATTGGATGGTATGATCGTAATCTTTTAACAGCTCGAGCCAACGTCGCTGCCGCATGTTGAGTTCCTTTTGGGTGAAGAAATATTTGAGGCTTTTATGATTTGTATAGATCTCCACTTTCTCCCCATACAAGTAGTGTCTCCAGATCTTCAACGCAAAAACGACTGCTGCCAACTCCAAATCGTGAGTAGGATAATTTCTCTCATATTCTTTGAGTTATTGTGAGGCATAGGCTATGACTTTCCCATGTTGCATGAGAACACATGGGAAATCTATCCGAACCAGATGGTATGTCAGAACAGGTGCCGAAATGAGTCTCCTCTTGAGTTCTTGGAAACTCTTCTCGCATTTCTCACTCCATACGAATTTTGTATCTTTCCGAGTCAGCTGAGTTAACGGAGTAGCGATTCGAGAAAATCCTTCCACAAATCTCCGATAATAACCAGCTAAGCCCAGAAAGCTACGTACTTCGGTTACCGACTTCGGTTGCTCCCAACTTTGTATGGCTTCAATCTTCGCCGGTCGACAGATACTCCATGTTTTGACACCACGTGCCCAAGGAATGCTACTTCCTCAAGCCAGAACTCGCATTTCTTCAATTTGGCATATAGCTTATTTTCACGAAGCCTTTGCAGTACCAGCTTCAAATGGCGCTCATGATCTTCACGACTTTTGAATAGATGAGGATGTCATCAATAAAGACAACAACGAACTGATCCAAATATTCTTTGAATATACGGTTCATCATATCCATGAAGGCAGCAGGAGCATTAGTCAATCCAAAAGATATGACTAAGAATTTATAATGCCCGTACCGAGTTCTGAAGGCAGTCTTTGAATATCCTCAGTTTTAATCTTCAGCTGATGATATCCAGAACGAAGGTAGATCTTTGAAAAGAATTGTGTTCCTTGTAACTGGTCGAACAGGTCATCAATGCGAGGTAGCGGATACCTATTCTTAATGGTGACATGGTTCAATTCTCGATAGTCAATACAAAGTTGCATACTCCCGTCTTTCTTCTTTACGAATAAAACAGGAGCACCCCAAGGAGACGTACTAGGACGAATAAAATCGATGTCCAACAACTCCTGTAGTTGGACTTTTAACTCCTGCAGTTCAATAGGAGCCATTCGATATGGAGTTTAGAAATGGGCTTTATACCGGGTTCAAGGTCAATAAAGAATTCAACTTCACGTTCTGGGGGTAGACCAGAAAGTTCTTCAGGAAATACATCGGGAAATTCTCTAACAATAGAAATATTATTCAAATCTGACTTGTCTTTGTTCAAATCCATAACATGGGCTAAGAAAGCTTGACATCCGTTTTTTAATAAACGAATAGCTTTGTGGCTTGATATGACAGTGACTGATTTTAGTGGTTTAGTAGTTTAAATTCGTATGACAGGTTGGTTAGGAATATGAAAACTAACAACCTTACGAAAACAATCAATTTTAGCATGATGAGTGGTTAACCAATCAATTCCTAAAATCACATCAAAAGCAAGTATCTTTAAAGAGATAAGATCAACAGGTAATGTGATAGTGCCAACTTGATCATGCAAGATTTATAAACTGTAGATGTAACGAATGTGACGCCCCCAAAATTAGGTATACATCACCCATCTTGGGTCGTCAGATACATGGTACAGAATATAAATACAACTTACTAATACAACTGTCGTGTACAATACGACAAAATATAAACTGTGAGTTTGAATACAAATATTATCTTTTAGAGAGTATTCATACTCAAAAGGAGTCCTCATTACATTTATTAACACACTATTACATAGAATAGTGAGGACTACTAACTAATACTATCATTCGGACCATCACTCCGTTCCCTCGACTTGCCCCAGCTAACGTTCTCATTTCCTGAAGAGAACAGTGAAAGAAAGGGTGAGCTCAACTAGCCCAGTAAGAAATATTATGACTAAGATAATACAGAATAAATTATCATTAGTCTTCAACAATGTTAAACTGATAAAATATAATAGACATCAAGTTTAACTGCAGCAGAACAAGCAATCCATTAAAAGAGTCAAGTAGAAAATAAACTCTACTATCTTTTATGATTTAAAAAGTTTTTCATCACTTTTATCGCTGAGACTCAGCTTAATAAATAATTCACATCATCCCTGCACTACGCCAAGATATTCGTTAGGGTCACGACCACAAATTCCATGCACTACGGGCCAAGGATATTTGTGTATTCATCAATGGTCATGATCATGCCAACAACTGTCCATCAACGCACTACGGGCCAATGAGGACTTTTACCACATCATTTGTAACATTACGGTCATGATTATACCGAATAATCCCTGGTCATAATCATACCAAGTCCATCTATGCACTACAGCCACAGATGACTTTCAACATTTTATAAACATGAGGATGATGACAATGATATAAGAATTCAATAAAACAAGTTCAAGATTAATTTATCCAAGAATTAACAACGTCCAAATTGTCAACATGATATTGCTTTGTGGAGTAAAATTCAAGAATACTTAGAAGAATATTTTCATGAAAAGATACTGGATGAAACGCAATTATCAAGGATATTCCATAAATTTCATGGAGTATAGAAGTCAAAACTTAACCAATTGAGTACAATAAAGAATGGAATAACAAAAGAAATCACCATGCATGCGATAGACCGCACAAACAGGTTATTCCAATAGAATAATAAATAATGGAACCAGGTCCGGCGTAAACGCACAGACAGGATATTCTGACAGAATAATAAATAATGGAACCAGGTCCGGCGTAAACGCACAGACAGGATATTCCGACAGAATAATAAATAATGGAACCAGGTCCGGTGTAAAACACACAGACAGGATGTTCCAACAGAATAATAACAAGACGGAACCAGGTCCGGTGTAAAAAACACAGACAGGATGTTCCAACAGAATAATAATAAAAACGGAACCAGGTCCGTGTAAAACACACAGACAGGATGTTCCAACAGAAAATAGAAAAATGTCACCAAGTATAGGGTAGATCCGCGTATACAGGTTATTCCAACAGAATAATAAGAAATGGAATAACAACAGTTCTCTTCATGAATAAGAAAGAATAACACCCCTTACCGTTTTAAAAGAAGAGCTGAAGTAAGGAAGTAGTTAAGTAGCAGAATACTCTTCTTCCCTCTCTCTATAGTTTCTCTCTATAGTTTCTCTCTCTAGAGTTCAGTGAATTCGTAAGAAATAATGAAGGAATGAGCTGCTATTTATAGAAAAATAGAATGCATAGTAACTAATCCATGAACGGTCCAGATTGATTACTTTAATCTGACGGTCCATATTTAAAGAAAAATCTTTTAAATAAAATATAATATATTCTATTTATAGAATAACTTTAATAAAGTATTATGTTTTATATAAAAAGATGTTTCTGTTTTATTACGAATAAAACAGAACGTCATTATCGCTAAATAATTCATATTATTAACTGACAATAATGGAATCAAACTGAGTGGCTTCTCACATAAGCATTAATAATCAATACCGTGTGCTACTATGCAACCACACGTATTACTGTACTTTTACTACCGAGTAGTTCAACAGTAACAATGGTAAAACTTCCGCCGTTATTTTTAATAAAATATTTTTGTCGTTTTCTCAATCCGACAATAATTCCGTTGTGGGGTCCACCAATGATTGTGTCGTTGTACGAATATTTCCTGTTAAAACGAATATTCCCCGACCAATCGAATATTATATAACAACTTGCGTACTTTGCAAAATTTATAAATATTACCCACAACTATAACATTATATCAAATCCACACCATAATATTTAAAAAAATATTTCGAGAAAATTAAATATTTATTCATAAAATCTGGGGTCTCACAATCTCCCCCCCCTTATAGAATTTCGCCCTCGAAATTTACGTACGTACCTGGTATGCCGAAGAGATGAAGATACCTTGACTTCATTTCAGATTCTAACTCTTGAGGTATAACATTTAAGCGTATAATATATTCCAGGATTTTAACAGGTACATCTTTATACGTTAAATCATCCGCTACCTCGTCCGGTTTTAAATCAATAAAATGGTTCGGGTCGTCCACATATTTACGTAACATCGATACGTTAAAAACGTTATGAACACGTGACATACTTGGCGGTAAAACGAGTCTATAAGCCACAGTTCTTACTCGATCAAGTATTTCAAATGGGTCAATTAAATCGAGGGTTGAGATTTTCTCTCTTCGTCGATTCTTGCTTCTGGAATAACGCCCTCTTGAACCTTCTTCATTCATCTGCTCTGAGTATGTAGCTTGAGCGGCTTTAACTTTATCAATTAAAGTCGATTCTACTCGTATATTCGTTATCTTCACGTGGGTTCGTATATTCGCACTTGTACACGCATACGATCTTCTACTCAACGCGTCAGCTATCACGTTCGCTTTTCCACGATGATATTGAATGGTACGATCGTAATCTTCAACAGCTCGAGCCAACTTCTTTGGCGCATGAAACATTCGTTTTAAGTAAAGAAATATTTGAGGGTTTAAGAAATGGGTTTTGTACTGAAGTTAATACAAAATTCGATTTCACGCTCTAGGTAGGCTAAGAAGTCTTCAAGAATGCGTCGGGAAATTTATTAACAATAAAAATATCATTCAAAACAGTGACTTCTCATCCAAGACTTGGATATCACGTCACATTGATACCTATCAACTTGCCATCGCCATTCACGACGTCGCCTACAGAAAGTCTGGCTTCGGTGCATTCCACTCAAGGTAGTCAACAACGAAAGGACCGGGCTCTTTACTTATGGCTTGATATGACCATGATTGACTTTAGTGATTTGGTTGCTTGAATTCGCATAATAGGTTGGTTAGGAATATGAAAACTAACAACCTTACGAAAAGCATGATGAGTAGTTAACCAATTGATTCCTAAAATCGCATCAAAGGCAAGTATTTCAAAGAGATAAGATTGACAGGTAACGTGAAAGTGTTGATTTGAACAAGATTTATAAATAGTGGAGGTAACGAAGGTTTCTCCCAACTGAGTTTAAATAGATATATCAAAGTCTAACTTCTCTGAAGTTAACTTCAAACATTGAACACAACTAGGTGAAATAAAGGAGTGAGTAGAACCGGTATCTAACACGGTATAGACTTCGCAAGAGCTTATAATTAACTTACCCGTGATAATTTTATTCAGGTTCCTCGTCACGACAAAAAAAACACTCTCTCTTAAACTACAGGCTTTGGCTTGTCTGGGACATCCTTTGGCATCACTATCCCCGCCGGACTTGACTTCTCTATACGACAAAATCGAGCTAGGTGACCTTCTCTTCCGCAATTAAAACACGTTTTGGATTGCTGCGTACAGTTTGGACGGATGTGTCCCTCCTGTCCGCATTTGAAACATACGATCGGTGGTCGTTCTTCTTCCTTTGAAACGGGTGCTGGTGCTGACGTCTTCACGTCATTGTTGAACCTTCTCTTCTTGAAATTTCCATTCCTATTATCTTGGCCATGATTACCACCGAAGTGGTTACCATTTCTGGCATGTTGATTCCCTCCACGCTTGTTGTCACCGCTTCGATGACCGCTCTCACATGTATTATCATTTTGTCGACTGCTCTCTTTTGGTTGCGTTGACTCGTTATCGCACTCCACTAACTGAGCCCTATTCACAACACCTGAATACAAACACAGTTTATGAGAAATAAGATGTTGACGTATCTCAGGTTTCAAACCTCGCAAAAACATTCGCGTCATTCGCTCTTCATTATCCACCAAGTGGGACGCAAACCGGGACAACTCAGCAAACTTGGCTTCGTACTGCGACACGGTCATGTTGTTTTGCTCTAACTTGATAAATTCCACCTCCTTCATGTGACGAATACTTTCGGGAAAGTACTTGTCATTGAACAGTTCTTGGAACTTCTCCCAAGACATCTTGAGTGCGTCAGGCTGGGTACGTTTAATCGATTCCCACCAGTAATCTGCCTCTCCTCGCAACATAAAGGCGGCAAAGGGAACCTTTTGCTCCTCGGAGCATCCCAAGACATCAAATATCTTGGTAATCTGCTTTATCCATGTTTCCGCTATAAGCGGTTTTGGCTCTCCCTTAAACTCTGGTGGTCCCAGCTCCTTGAACTGTTTAGCGGTGACCGTCCGAGAGTTTTCAGTGTTTCCACCTATATTTTGGACAGGAGCCACTCTCGCCTGCTGTTGCATGAACTGCATAAAGTTTCTGAACATTCCATCATTCATCATCTGGTCAGTGTTGTTGTTTGCATGAGGATTATCACCTTCCTGATGCACATTATCCTAATTATTGATATGTGGTGAATCAACAGTCGCCTGTGCTCCATTGCTATTCTCAACATTCTCAGATGCCATTTTCAGATACTGTCACAAAATAAAAGTTAATTGATATGTCATATATTATCCTTATATTATGACCGACCAATTAAATACCATGCAAATAAACTTAGGTAGGTCATACTAGCGAAGGAATTCCCCGTCTCTCCCCTCCTAGTTCTATTCTCACATCTTAGCCAGGGATCATATCCCTAAGCTCTGATACCAACTGTGACGCCCCCAAAATTAGGTATACATCACCCATCTTGGGTCGTCAGATACATGGTACAGAATATAAATACAACTTACTAATACAACTGTCGTGTACAATACGACAAAATATAAACTGTGAGTTTGAATACAAATATTATCTTTAGAGAGTATTCATACTCAAAAGGAGTCCTCATTACATTTATTAACACACTATTACATAGAATAGTGAGGACTACTAACTAATACTATCATTCGGACCATCACTCCGTTCCCCGACTTGCCCCAGCTACGTTCTCATTTCCTGAAGAGAACAGTGAAAGAAAGGGTGAGCTCAACTAGCCCAGTAAGAAATATTATGACTAAGATAATACAGAATAAATTATCATTAGTCTTCAACAATGTTAAACTGATAAAATATAATAGACATCAAGTTTAACTGCAGCAGAACAAGCAATCCATTAAAAGAGTCAAGTAGAAAATAAACTCTACTATCTTTTATGATTTAAAAAGTTTTTCATCACTTTTATCGCTGAGACTCAGCTTAATAAATAATTCACATCATCCCTGCACTACGGCCAAGGATATTCGTTAGGGTCACGACCACAAATTCCATGCACTACGGGCCAAGGATATTTGTGTATTCATCAATGGTCATGATCATGCCAACAACTGTCCATCAACGCACTACGGGCCAATGAGGACTTTTACCACATCATTTGTAACATTACGGTCATGATTATACCGAATAATCCCTGGTCATAATCATACCAAGTCCATCTATGCACTACAGGCCACAGATGACTTTCAACATTTTATAAACATGAGGATGATGACAATGATATAAGAATTCAATAAAACAAGTTCAAGAATTAATTTATCCAAGAATTAACAACGTCCAAATTGTCAACATGATATTGCTTTGTGGAGTAAAATTCAAGAATACTTAGAAGAATATTTTCATAAAAAGATACTGGATGAAACGCAATTATCAAGGATATTCCATAAATTTCATGGAGTATAGAAGTCAAAACTTAACCAATTGAGTACAATAAAGAATGGAATAACAAAAGAAATCACCATGCATGCGATAGACCGCACAAACAGGTTATTCCAATAGAATAATAAATAATGGAACCAGGTCCGGCGTAAACGCACAGACAGGATATTCCGACAGAATAATAAATAATGGAACCAGGTCCGGCGTAAACGCACAGACAGGATATTCCGACAGAATAATAAATAATGGAACCAGGTCCGGTGTAAAACACACAGACAGGATGTTCCAACAGAATAATAACAAGACGGAACCAGGTCTGGTGTAAAAAACACAGACAGGATGTTCCAACAGAATAATAATAAAAACGGAACCAGGTCCGGTGTAAAACACACAGACAGGATGTTCCAACAGAAAAATAGAAGAATGTCACCAAGTATAGGGTAGATCCGCGTATACAGGTTATTCCAACAGAATAATAAGAAATGGAATAACAACAGTTCTCTTCATGAATAAGAAAGAATAACACCCCTTACCGTTTTAAAGAAGAGCTGAAGTAAGGAAGTAGTTAAGTAGCAGAATACTCTTCTTCCCTCTCTCTATAGTTTCTCTCTATAGTTTCTCTCTCTAGAGTTCAGTGAATTCGTAAGAAATAATGAAGGAATGAGCTGCTATTTATAGAAAAATAGAATGCATAGTAACTAATCCATGAACGGTCCAGATTGATTACTTTAATCTGACGGTCCATATTTAAAGA
This sequence comes from Panax notoginseng, assembly GCA_016801055.1. Classification (NCBI taxonomy): domain Eukaryota; kingdom Viridiplantae; phylum Streptophyta; class Magnoliopsida; order Apiales; family Araliaceae; genus Panax; species Panax notoginseng. The sequence continues at coordinate 52,139,291 of CM029019.1, read as the reverse complement.
AAAATCTTTTAAATAAAATATAATATATTCTATTTATAGAATAACTTTAATAAAGTATTTCTGTTTTATATAAAAAGATGTTTCTGTTTTATTACGAATAAAACAGAACGTCATTATCGCTAAATAATTCATATTATTAACTGACAATAATGGAATCAAACTGAGTGGCTTCTCACATAAGCATTAATAATCAATACCGTGTGCTACTATGCAACCACACGTATTACTGTACTTTTACTACCGAGTAGTTCAACAGTAACAATGGTAAAACTTCCGCCGTTATTTTTAATAAAATATTTTTGTCGTTTTCTCAATCCGACAATAATTCCGTTGTGGGGTCCACCAATGATTGTGTCGTTGTACGAATATTCCCTGTTAAAACGAATATTTTCCGACCAATCGAATATTATATAACAACTTGCGTACTTTGCAAAATTTATAAATATTACCCACAACTATAACATTATATCAAATCCACACCATAATATTTAAAAAAATATTTCGAGAAAATTAAATATTTATTCATAAAATCTGGGGTCTCACAACGAAGGTTTCACCCAACGGAGTTTCAACAGATAAGTTAAAGTCCAATTTCTCCGGAGTCAAGTTTAAACGTTGAGCATAAGCAGGAGAGATAAAAGAATGGGTAGAACCGGTATCTAGTAAAGTATAAACTTCGCAAGAATTCAAGATTAGCTTACCCGTGATCACCTCGTTCGGGTTTCTCGCGTTTTGGCCAGTCACGACAAACGCCCTTCCAGGAACCGCTGATTTTGACTTATCCGGGACAACTTTTGGAGTCACCATCCCCGCTGAATTTGGTTTTGCTACAGAACACTCTCGAGCTATATGACCCTCCTTTCTATAGTTATAACATACCTTGGATTGTTGTGGGCAGTTTGGGCTGATATGTCCCTCTTTCCTACATTTGTAACATACGACCGGTGGTCGTTCTCCTCCCCTAGAAACAGTTGATGTTTATGCTGACGTCTTCACGTTATCATTGTTGTACCTTCTCTTCTTGAAATCTCCTCACGACTCGCTCCTTCTATTATCACGACCACGATTACCACCAGAGTGGTTACCGCTTTTGTCCGAATGTTTTCCTCCCTACTGGTTTTCATTGCTTCGATAACTGCCGCCACCGGTATGATCCTGGTTGTGGTCCCTCGGTTGCACATACTCATTATCTCGCTCTAATAATTGAGCCATGTTTACAACATCTGAATATAAAGAAAATTTATGAGAGATAAGATATTGCCGAATCTCGGGTTTTTGACCTCTCAGAAATATCTTTGTCATTCATTCCTCATTTTCGACCAAATGAGGTGCAAACCTGGATAACTCTTTAAACTTCCCCTCGTACTGGGACACCGTCATGTTGTTTTGTTCTAGTATGATAAACTCCACCTCCTTCATATGACGAATACTTTCAGGAAAGTACTTGTCATTGAACAGTTTTTGAAATGTTTCCCAGGACATGTTGAGTGCGTCAGGCTGGGTACGCTTCACAGACTCCCACCAGTAGTCTGCCTCACCGCGGAACATAAAGGTGGCGAATGGAACCTTCTATTCCTCCGTGCATCCCAAGACATCGAATATCTTGGTAATTTGCTTGACCCACGTTTACGCCATGATCGGATCCGGCTTTCCCTTAAATTCTGGTGGTCCCAATTCTTTAAACTGCTTAGCTGTGACAAACCGCGCGTTGTTATCATTTCCACCCGTATTCTGCACACGAGTCTCCCTCGTCTGATTTTGCATGAACTGCAAAAAGCTCCTAAACATTCCATCATTCATCGTTTGCTCGGTAACGTTGTTTACATGAGGAATATTACCTTCCTGTTGCACGTTCCCCTGGGTGGTGATCAAAGGTGTCTCCACGGTCTGATTTACTCCATTATTAACGTTCTCAGGTGCCATTCTTAAATAGTGCCATACAACAAGGGTTAATAGTTATGTCATATATTATCCCTATACTCTGACCGACCAAATAAACACCAAATAAACTTAGTCAGGTCATACTAGCGAAGGAATTCTTCGTCTCTCCCCTCCTAGTTCTTGTCTCACATCTCAGCCAGGGATCATATCCCTAAGCACTGATACCAACTGTGATGCCCCCAAAATAGGTATACAACATGTGACGCCCCCAAAATAGGTATACAACACCCATTCTGAGTCGCCAAATACATGGTACAGAAAGCAAACTACAACTTCAATAATACAATTGTCGTACAAAATACGACAACACATACTGTGAGTTTAAATACAAATATTGTCTTCTAGACAATATCCACACTCAAATAAATCCTCATTACAATTATTCAAACACTATTTTACAGAAATAGTGAGGACTGCTAATACATCTTTCTAGAACCATCACTCCATACCCCGACTAGATCCTGCTATGTTCTCACCTCCTGAGAAGAAAAATGGAACAAAAAGGAAAAGGGTGAGCTCAACTAGCCCAGTAAAGAATATTATGACTAAGATAATATACAACAAATTATCGTTAGTCTTCAACAGGGAAAAATCTGATAAAATATAATCGACAACAAGTTTTAGATCAACAACTGCAGCGGAAACAGCAAACCATTAGAAGAGTCAAGTAGAGAAAGAATTCTACTATCTTCTAAGATTTAAAAGTCCATCATCAATATTTTATCCCTGTAACATCAATTAATAATCATCTTTAACCAAATATTCATCTTTGCACTACAGGCCAAAGATATTCATTTGTATCATCAGTCGGTCATGTTCATCTCAACACCTGTTCATCTTTGCACTACAGGCCAAAGATATTCATCAAGTAATTATACATCTTTGCACTACAGGCCAAAGATATTCAGTAATATCATCATTTAGGACTGAGGATGATGAAAAATATCTTAAAGAGAACGAATCCAATGAGACAGAAGGACAAATAGTAGGGATTCGTATAACAGTTTATCCAAGATCAATAATACTTCATAATAATCAATTGTGAAGCAGAATTCAAAAATAAAGATCAAAACATGGATACAATCAAAGATAGTAACCATAATAGACATCTTGGACAAAAAGGGAAAATTTTATTTTTCGGTGAATAGTGCCGTATTCGTGAATAGTGCCGTATACGTGAATAGTGCCGTATACGTGAATAGTAACCCCGACACAAAAAGTTCCAAATTTGATAAAAACTCATATAATATTTCAGCATAATGATATTGAAGAAAATAATATCATTAAGAAGAAAATAATATCCCTTACGAATATTCAATAATATCATTACGAATATTAATGATATAATATTTCTCGAATATGAACGAATAAAATTTCATGAATATTGAAGAAATAATATCATGATAGAAAATAATATCTCTTCAGAAGAAATAAATAATACCCCTTACCTCAAAATATCAGTACTTCTGGTCGGAATACCGGTATAAGGCTGAAAGAAACTTGCTCTGATGAATAGAAACTCTCAAAGTATCTAAATACTCACAAAATACACTCAATAATCTAGAGAGAGAAAGAGAGAAAACTTGTTTCTGGTGTGATTTTCAATTCTAACTTAGCCCTCTATTTATAGGAAAATTTTGGTAGGTTTGACCTGCAACCTGATGGCTTTACCTGCTACTATTCCCACCCACCACATTTGAAATATAATTCAGCACATTTCTTCACCAACCACAAGTGGGGCCCACCAATTCTAGAATTTTCCACCAAAATGATAAACTCCGAAAATTCAACAATTTCTGAACCAGTCATCTTGTAAAATTCGTAATAAATCATACGTTCATTTTTAACGGTTCAAAATTTGTGGACATATACTCAACTTATATATGTATAACATATCCAAAAATTACCACGATCCAACGGTCGGATTAAAAATTATAACCCCCGCAAACTATCTCAAAAACCCTGATTTTTAATACCTCCATTCCGACAAAAATACTGACAAAAACCTCAACATTAACTCCTTCATTTTTAACCACAAAAATATATCCCTCATTTATATCCACATAAAATAAATATTTCCTTATCATATGAATCAATAATTAATTATTCACAAATAATATTACAGAATCACATTTATGACAACCAGGCCGTTCCCAGGAAAGAGGGGGCTTTCCAATAAGGATTTCTCCTTACTGGCGCGCAATTAGATGACCAAACCTCTCCTTAGACAGAACTTTCTAGACATTGCCAATAATGTTATCTAATAATATTATTCAAATAATATGAATTATTGATCTGATAAATGAAAATACTGTGCAGCAACAATTATTGAAACAACAATAATATAAAATATCAACGCAGCAATTATTGAATCAATAAAATAAAATATTGAATAATAACTACTGTAACAATTATTGAGTAGTGCCTTCTTACGTAAGAATCAATAATTGGTGCAATACCGTGTGCTACTGTATTTTAACCACCGGGTATTCCAACAGTATTAACGGTAACAACTACGCCGTTATTTATAAACAACTTATACTTGTCGTTTTCTTCATCCAATCGCTTTCCGTTATGGGGCCCACACAAGGCTGCGTCGTCGTACGAATATTCCCCGACAGCAAGAATATTCCACGACCAACCGAATATTCACCGACCAAAAATAAATATTTTATAACCACTTGCTTATTTTGCAAAATTTGCACATTTCACCCATAACCAAAGTATTATATCAAATTAACCCCTTATTATTCACAATAATATTTAGAGAAAATTTGATTTTATTCATTAATAAGTTGGGGTCTTACAACCTCCCCTCCTTATGAAATTTCGTCCTCGAAATTGACGTACGTACCTGATGTTTCAAAAAGGTGAGGATACCTCGCTTTCATTTCTGATTCCAACTCCCAGGTCATTTCTTCAATAGCATGGTTTCTCCACAAAACCTTAACTTGTGGTATAACCTTCGTGCGTAGGACATGCTCTTTCCTATCCAAGATCTTAACAGGTACCTCCTCGTACGTTAAATCTTCAGCTATCTCGTCTGGTTCTAACTCAATAATGTGGTTCGGGTCTTTAACATATTTACGAAGCATAGATATGTGAAAAACATTATGAACACGAGACATGCTTGGAGGTAATGCGAGTCTATATGCCACATTTCCTATTCGCTCAAGAATCTCAAATGGACCAACAAATCTTGGATTGAGCTTTCCTCTCTTCCCAAATCTTGTAACTCCCTTCCATGGTGCAACACGTAACAATACATGATCCCCAATATTAAATTCCACGTCCTTCCGATGAAGATCCGCATAACTCTTTTGTCGATCCTGTGCCGTTTGTATACGTTGTCGAATCGTTTGGATCTTCTCTGTAGTAATGCGTACCAATTCTGGTCCCAACAATGTTGCTTCACCCACCTCGTCCCAGCATACTGGAGAACGACATTTTCTTCCATACAACGCCTCAAATGGAGCCATACCTATGCTCGCCTGATAACTGTTGTTGTAGGAGAATTCCACCAATGGTAGGTACTTATCCCAACTCCCTTTGAGATCTAAGACACAAAGTCTTAATAGATCTTCAAGAGTTTGAATAGTCCTCTCTGATTGTCCGTCCGTTTGAGGATGGTATGCTGAACTGAATCGTAAATCCGTGCCCATAGCTTTCTGCAAGCTAACCCAAAATCGTGAAGTGAATCTTGGGTCACGATCCGAAACTATGGATACTGGCATGCCATGCAATCTCACAATCTCGTTCACGTACATACTAGCAAGACGTTCAAGGGAATAAGTCTCACGTATCGGCAAGAAATGAGCGGACTTGGTTAATCTATCAACAATAACCCAAATCGCATCTATGCCTTGAGAAACCTTGGGAAGACCTGTAACAAAATCCATAGTAATGTGTTCCCACTTCCATTTCGGAATCTCAAGTGGTTGCAATGGACCCTTTGGTACTTGATGCTCCGCTTTTACACGTTGACAAGTTAAACATCTCGAGATAAACTCCGCGATCTCTCTTTTCATATTGCTCCACCAAAATGTATGTCGAAGATCGTGATACATTTTGGTACTCCCAGGATGGATTGCAAACGGTGTGTTGTGTGCCTCCATCATTATTCTATGCTTCAAGTCAAAATCGTTAGGAACACAAAGTCTGGAGTTGACTCGAAGTATTCCTTCTTCATCGATTCTTGCTTCTGGAATAGCACCTTCTTGCACTTTCTTCTTCATACGCATCAGCTCTATATCCGTAGCTTGAGCAGCTTTAACTTTATCGATTAAAGTCGGTTCTACTCGTATATTTGATATCATCATGTGGGTACTTGGAGCCTTCATCTCTATCTCCATCCTTTGCAAGTCATACAAAATGGGCCTTTGTGTTAAAAACATTGCACTCGTACCCGCATATGATCTTCTACTCAATGCGTCAGCTACTACGTTTGCTTTTCCAGGATGGTATTGGATGGTATGATCGTAATCTTTCAACAGCTCAAGCCAACGTCGTTGCCGCATGTTGAGTTCCTTTTGGGTGAAGAAATATTTGAGGCTTTTATGATCTGTATAGATCTCCACTTTCTCCCCATACAGGTAGTGTCTCCAGATCTTCAACGCAAAAACGACTGCTGCCAACTCCAAATCATGAGTAGGATAATTCCTCTCATATTCTTTGAGTTGTCGTGAGGCATAGGCTATGACTTTCCCATGTTGCATGAGAACACATCCTAACCCTTTGCCTGAAGCATCGCTGTAGATAACAAATCCATCCGAACCAGATGGTATTGTCAAAACAGGTGCCGAAATGAGTCTCCTCTTGAGTTCTTGGAAACTCTTCTCGCATTCCTCACTCCATACGAATTTTGTATCTTTCCGAGTCAGCTGAGTTAACGGAGTAGCGATTCGAGAAAATCCTTCCACAAATCTCCGATAATAACCAGCTAAGCCCAGAAAGCTACGTACTTCGGTTACCGACTTCGGTTGCTCCCAACTTTGTATGGCTTCAATCTTCGCCGGGTCGACAGATACTCCATGTTTTGACACCACGTGCCCAAGGAATGCTACTTCCTCAAGCCAGAACTCGCATTTCTTCAGTTTGGCATATAGCTTGTTTTCACGAAGCCTTTGCAGTACCAGCTTCAAATGGCGCTCATGATCTTCACGGCTTTTGGAATAGATGAGGATGTCATCAATAAAGACAACAACGAACTGATCCAAATATTCTTTGAATACACGGTTCATCATATCCATGAAGGCAGCAGGAGCATTAGTCAATCCAAAAGACATTACTAAGAATTCATAATGCCCGTACCGAGTTCTGAAGGCAGTCTTTGGAATATCCTCAGTTTTAATCTTCAGCTGATGATATCCAGAACGAAGATCGATCTTTGAAAAGAATTGTGCTCCTTGCAACTGGTCAAACAGGTCATCAATGCGAGGTAGCGGATACCTATTCTTGATGGTGACATGGTTCAATTCTCGATAGTCAATACAAAGTCGCATACTCCCGTCTTTCTTCTTTACGAATAAAACAGGAGCACCCCAAGGAGACGTACTAGGACGAATAAAACCGATGTCCAACAACTCCTGTAGTTGGACTTTTAACTCCTGAAGTTCAATAGGAGCCATTCGATATGGGGTTTTAGAAATGGGCTTTGTACCGGGTTCAAGGTCAATAAAGAATTCAATTTCTCGTTCCGGGGGTAGACCGGGAAGTTCTTCAGGAAATACATCGGAAAATTCTCTAACAATAGAAATATTATTCAAATCTGACTTGTCTTTGTTCAAATCCATAACATGGGCTAAGAAAGCTTGACATCCGTTTTTCAATAAACGAATAGCTTTGTGGCTTGATATGACAGTGACTGATTTTAGTGGTTTAGTAGTTTGAATTCGTATGACAGGTTGGTTAGGAATATGAAAACTAACAACCTTACGAAAACAATCAATTTTAGCATGATGAGTGGTTAACCAATCAATTCCTAAAATCACATCAAAAGCAAGTATCTTTAAAGAGATAAGATCAACAGGTAATGTGATAGTGCCAACTTGGATCATGCAAGATTTATAAACTGTAGATGTAACGAAGGTTTCACCCAACGGAGTTTCAACAGATAAGTTAAAGTCCAATTTCTCCGGAGTCAAGTTTAAACGTTGAGCACAAGCAGGAGAGATAAAAGAATGGGTAGAACCGGTATCTAGTAAAGTATAAACTTCGCAAGAATTCAAGATTAGCTTACCCGTGATCACCTCGTTCGGGTTTCTCGCGTTTTGGCCAGTAACGACAAACGCCCTTCCAGGAACCGCTGATTTCGACTTATCCGGGATAACTTTTGGAGTCACCATCCCCGCTGAACTTGGTTTTGCTACAGAACACTCTCGAGCTATATGACCTTCCTTTCCACAGTTATAACATACCTTGGATTGTTGTGGGCAGTTTGGGCTGATATGTCCCTCTTTCCCACATTTGTAACATACGACCGGTGGTCGTTCTCCTCCCCTAGAAACAGTTGATGTTTGTGCTGACGTCTTCACGTTATCATTGTTGTACCTTCTCTTCTTGAAATCTCCTCCCGACTCGCTCCTTCTATTATCACGACCACGATTACCACCAGAGTGGTTACCGCTTTTGTCCGAATGTTTTCCTCCCTGCTGGTTTTCATTGCTTCGATGACTGCCGCCACCGGTATGACCCTGGTTGTGGTCCCTCGGTTGCACATACTCATTATCTCGCTCTAATAATTGAGCCCTGTTTACAACATCTGAATATAAAGAAAATTTATGAGAGATAAGATATTGCCGAATCTCGGGTTTTAGACCTCTCAGAAACATCCTTGTCATTCGTTCCTCATTTTCGACCAAATGAGGTGCAAACCTGGATAACTCTGCAAACTTCGCCTCGTACTGGGACACCGTCATGTTGTTTTGTTCCAGTCTAATAAACTCAACCTCCTTCATATGACGAATACTTTCAGGAAAGTACTTGTCATTGAACAGTTTTTGAAATGTTTCCCAGGACATGTTGAGTGCGTCAGGCTGGGTACGCTTCACAGACTCCCACCAGTAGTCTGCCTCACCGCGGAACATAAATGTGGCGAATGGAACCTTCTGTTCCTCCGTGCATCCCAAGACATCAAATATCTTGGTAATTTGCTTGACCCACGTTTCCGCCATGATCGGATCCGGCTTTCCCTTAAATTCTGGTGGTCCCAATTCTTTGAACTGCTTAGCTGTGACAAACCGCGCGTTGTTATCATTTCCACCCGTATTCTGCACACGAGTCTCCCTCGTCTGATTTTGCATGAACTGCAAAAAGCTCCTAAACATTCCATCATTCATCGTTTGCTCGGTAACGTTGTTTACAGGAGGAATATTGCCTTCCTGTTGCACGTTCCCCTGGGTAGTGATCAAAGGTGTCTCCACGGTCTGATTTACTCCATTATTAACGTTCTCAGCTGCCATTCTTAAATACTGCCATAAAACAAGGGTTAATAGTCATGTCATATATTATCCCTATACTCTGACCGACCAAATAAACACCAAATAAACTTAGTCAGGTCATACTAGCGAAGGAATTCCCCGTCTCTCCCCTCCTAGTTCTTGTCTCACATCTCAGCCAGGGATCATATCCCTAAGCTCTGATACCAACTGTGACTACCCAGCACCTGTATCAGCTACCGCACCAGAGTCTGGATATCAACCTACTTATAGCTCTGATACCAACTGTGACGCCCCCAGAATAGGTATACAACACCCATTCTGAGTCGCCAAATACATGGTACAGAAAGCAAACTACAACTTCAATAATACAATTGTCGTGCAAAATACGACAACACATACTGTGAGTTTAAATACAAATATTGTCTTCTAGACAATATCCACACTCAAATAAATCCTCATTACAATTATTCAAACACTATTTTACAGAAATAGTGAGGACTGCTAATACATCTTTCTAGAACCATCACTCCATACCCCGACTAGATCCTGCTATGTTCTCACCTCCTGAGAAGAAAAATGGAACAAAAAGGAAAAGGGTGAGCTCAACTAGCCCAGTAAAGAATATTATGACTAAGATAATATACAACAAATTATCGTTAGTCTTCAACAGGGAAAAATCTGATAAAATATAATCGACAACAAGTTTTAGATCAACAACTGCAGCGGAAACAGCAAACCATTAGAAGAGTCAAGTAGAGAAAGAATTCTACTATCTTCTAAGATTTAAAAGTCCATCATCAATATTTTATCCCTGTAACATCAATTAATAATCATCTTTAACCAAATATTCATCTTTGCACTACAGGCCAAAGATATTCATTTGTATCATCAGTCGGTCATGTTCATCTCAACACCTGTTCATCTTTGCACTACAGGCCAAAGATATTCATCAAGTAATTATACATCTTTGCACTACAGGCCAAAGATATTCAGTAATATCATCATTTAGGACTGAGGATGATGAAAAATATCTTAAAGAGAACGAATCCAATGAGACAGAAGGACAAATAGTAGGGATTCGTATAACAGTTTATCCAAGATCAATAATACTTCATAATAATCAATTGTGAAGCAGAATTCAAAAATAAAGATCAAAACATGGATACAATCAAAGATAGTAACCATAATAGACATCTTGGACAAAAGGGAAAATTTTATTTTTCGGTGAATAGTGCCGTATTCGTGAATAGTGCCGTATACGTGAATAGTGCCGTATACATGAATAGTAACCCCGACACAAAAAATTCCAAATTTGATAAAAACTCATATCAATATTTCAGCATAATGATATTGAAGAAAATAATATCATTAAGAAGAAAATAATATCCCTTACGAATATAAACGAAAATAATATTCATTACGAATATAAATGAATATAATATTTCTCGAATATTGAAAAATAAAATTTCTTATGAATATTGAACAGAAATAATATATACGAATACGAAAATAATATCTCTTCAGAAGAAATAAATAATACCCTTACCTCAAAATATCAGTACTTCTGGTCGGAATACCGGTATAAGGCTGAAAGAAACTTGCTCTGATGAATAGAAACTCTCAAAGTATCTAAATACTCACAAAATACACTCAATAATCTAGAGAGAGAAAGAGAGAAAACTTGTTTCTGGTGTGATTTTCAATTCTAACTTAGCCCTCTATTTATAGGAAAATTTTGGTAGGTTTGACCTGCAACCTGATGGCTTTACCTGCTACTATTCCCACCCACCACATTTGAAATATAATTCAGCACATTTCTTCACCAACCACAAGTGGGGCCCACCAATTCTAGAATTTTCCACCAAAATGATAAACTCCGAAAATTCAACAATTTCTGAACCAGTCATCTTGTAAAATTCGTAATAAATCATACGTTCATTTTTAACGGTTCAAAATTTGTGGACATATACTCAACTTATATATGTATAACATATCCAAAAATTACCACGATCCAACGGTCGGATTAAAAATTATAACCCCCGCAAACTATCTCAAAAACCCTGATTTTTAATACCTCCATTCCGACAAAAATACTGACAAAAACCTCAACATTAACTCCTTCATTTTTAACCACAAAAATATATCCCTCATTTATATCCACATAAAATAAATATTTCCTTATCATATGAATCAATAATTAATTATTCACAAATAATATTACAGAATCACATTTATGACAACCAGGCCGTTCCCAGGAAAGAGGGGGCTTTCCAATAAGGATTTCTCCTTACTGGCGCGCAATTAGATGACCAAACCTCTCCTTAGACAGAACTTTCTAGACATTGCCAATAATGTTATCTAATAATATTATTCAAATAATATGAATTATTGATCTGATAAATGAAAATACTGTGCAGCAACAATTATTGAAACAACAATAATATAAAATATCAACGCAGCAATTATTGAATCAATAAAATATTGAATAATAACTACTGTAACAATTATTGAGTAGTGCCTTCTTACGTAAGAATCAATAATTGGTGCAATACCGTGTGCTACTGTATTTTAACCACCGGGTATTCCAACAGTATTAACGGTAACAACTACGCCGTTATTTATAAACAACTTATACTTGTCGTTTTCTTCATCCAATCGCTTTCCGTTATGGGGCCCACACAAGGCTGCGTCGTCGTACGAATATTTCCCGACAGCAAGAATATTCCACGACCAACCGAATATTCACCGACCAAAAATAAATATTTTATAACCACTTGCTTATTTTGCAAAATTTGCACATTTCACCCATAACCAAAGTATTATATCAAATTAACCCCTTATTATTCACAATAATATTTAGAGAAAATTTGATTTTATTCATTAATAAGTTGGGGTCTTACACAACACCCATTCTGAGTCGCCAAATACATGGTACAGAAAGCAAACTACAACTTCAATAATACAATTGTCGTGCAAAATACGACAACACATACTGTGAGTTTAAACACAAATATTATCTTCTGGATAATATCCACACTCAAATAAATCCTCATTACAATTATTCAAACACTATTTTACAGAAATAGTGAGGACTGCTAAAAATCTTTCTAGAATCATCACTCCATACCCCGACTAGATCCTGCTATGTTCTCACCTCCTGAGAAGAAAAATGGAACAAAAAGGAAAAGGGTGAGCTCAACTAGCCCAGTAAAGAATATTATGACTAAGATAATATACAACAAATTATCATTAGTCTTTAACAGGGAAAAATCTGATAGAATATAATCGACAACAAGTTTTAGATCAACAACTGCAGCAGAAACAGCAAACCATTAGAAGAGTCAAGTAGAGAAAGAATTCTACTATCTTCTAAGATTTAAAAGTCCATCATCAATATTTTAGCCCTGTAACATCAATTAATAATCATCTTTATCCAAATATTCATCTTTGCACTACAGGCCAAAGATATTCATTTGTATCACCTGTCAGTCATGTTCATCTCAACACCTGTTCATCTTTGCACTACAGGCCAAAGATATTCATCAAGTAATCATACATCTTTGCACTACAGGCCAAAGATATTCAGTAATATCATCATTTAGGACTGAGGATGATGAAAAATATCTTAAAGAGAACGAATCCAGTGAGACAGAAGGACAAATATTAGGGATTCGTATAACAGTTTATCCAAGATCAATAATACTTCATAATAATCAATTGTGAAGCAGAATTCAAAAATAAAGATCAAAACATGGATACAATCAAAGATAGTAACTATAATAGACATCTTGGACAAAAAGGAAAAATTTTTATTTTTCGGTGAATAGTGTCGTATTCGTGAATAGTACCGTATACGTGAATAGTGCCGTATACGTGAATAGTAACCCCGACAAAAAAAGTTCCAAATTTGATAAAAACTCATATCAATATTGCAGCATAATGATATTGAAGAAAATAATATCATTAAGAAGAAAATAATATCCCTTACCTCAAAATATCAGTAATTCTGGTCGGAATACCGGTATAAGGCTGAAAGAAACTTGCTCTGATGAATAGAAACTCTCAAAGTATCTAAATACTCACAAAATACACTCAATAATCTAGAGAGAGAAAGAGAGAAAACTTGTTTCTGGTGTGATTTTCAATTTTAACTTAGCCCTCTATTTATAGGAAAATGTTAGCACGCCGAAGCAGACTTAACCTGCAACCTGATGGCTTTACCTGCTACTATTCCCACCCACCACATTTGAATAAAAATCTCAGCACATTTCTTCACCAACCAAGAGTGGGGCCCACCAATTCTAGAATTTTCCATCAAAATGATAAACTCCGAAAATTTAACAATTTCTGAACCAGTCATCTCGTAAAATTCATAATAAATCATACGTTCATTTTTAACGGTTCAAAATTTGTGGACATATACTCAACTTATATATGTATAACATATCCAAAAATTACCACGATCCAACGGTCGGATTAAAAATTATAACCCCCGCAAAATATCTCAAAAATCCTGATTTTTAATACCTCCATTCCGACAAAAATACTGATAAAAACCTCAACATTAGCTCCTTCATTTTTAACCACAAAAATATATCCCTCATTTATATCCACATAAAATAAATATTTTCTTATCATGTGAATCAATAATTAATTATTAACAAATAATATTACAGAATCACATTTATGACAACCAGGCCGTTCCTAGGAAAGAGGGGGCTTTCCAATAAGGATTTCTCCTTACTGGCGCGCAATTAGATGACCAAACCTCTCCTTAGACAGAACTTTCTAGATATTGCCAATAATGTTATCTAATAAAATTATTCAAATAATATGAATTATTGATCTGATAATGAAAAATATTGTGCAGCAACAATTATTGAAACAACAATAATATAAAATATCAACGCAACAATTATTGAATCAATAAAATAAAATATTGAACAATAACTACTGTAACAATTATTGAGTAGTGCCTTCTTACGTAAGAATCAATAATTGGTGCAATACCATGTGCTACTGTGTTTTAACCACCGGGTATTCCAACAGTATTAACGGTAACAACTACGCTGTTATTTATAAATAACTTATACTTGTCGTTTTCTTCATCCAATCGCTTTCCCGCTGTAGGGCCCACACAAGGCTGCGCCGTCGTACGAATATTCCCCGACAGCAAGAATATTCCACGACCAAACGAATATTCCCCGACAAAATGAATATTTTATAACCACTTGCTTATTTTGCAAAATTTGCACATTTCACCCATAACCAAAGTATTATATCAAATTAACCCCTTATTATTCACAATAATATTTAGAAAAAATTTGATTTTATTCATTAATAAGTTGGGGTCTTACATATCTGGACATTAGAAATGATCAATATTGATACCATGCTAGTTCCTCTATGAGGCCCGACGTCTATCACCACCATTTCATCAACTGATTGACCAGAATAAGACTACCAATGTCGTTGACTGGCATTGACCGAATTTTTCTGGGCAGCCCAGAACTTGATGAACAGACCTGACAATAGTTTTAACAGCTTAGATCTTGCATTTGAGTTGTTGTATGACCAAAATAATTCCGAATACTTGTAGTTCTATATTTATACTACACGATCAATGCTTTAGATCGACCATAGCATGCAGGAACAAAGAAATTATAAGTGGTCAAAGTTGACCCCTCGAGCACTGACCTGTCAGTGTTCTTGGGCTCAAGAACACCTAAGGCGACATTTTTCTGTCGCCAAAGGCTTTAGCGACGGACTTAGTAAATTTTAATTAATTAATTTCTGAAAAATGATTAAAAATAGAAAATAAATTCTAAAAATTACAAAAATAGTTTTAAAAATTATTTTAAATTCCGAAAATTAGTTTTTAATTATTTTGAATATATTTCATAAATATTTAATATTTTTAGAATATTAAAAGTATTTAATTTATTTAATTATAATATTAAATAAATTATTTAAAAATAATTTTAATACATAAAAAATCATTTAAAATTATATTATGGTATAAGAAAATAATTTAAGTTATTTTTGATAACTTTCAATATTTTGTGATGAAATTTCATTAATTAATTAATATTAATGGTAATTAAGTTATTTAATAAATGTATTAAATAAATTATGGAAAATAGAATTAATGATATAAAAATTATAGAAAAATAATTTAAAGGTTATTTAAGTTATAAAAAAATGACTTTTGATATTTTGTCATGTAAAATATTAATATTTTAATATTAAATGATATTAAATCTATTTAATACTTATATTAAATAAATTAGTTTAAAAATAATTTTAATATTAGAAAAATCATTTTAAATGAAAATAAATAGTTTAAAAATATTTTAAGTTATAAAATATAACTTTCAATATTTAAAGTTAAATTTTATTAATTAATTATTATTAATGATATTAAAGTTATTTAATAATTATATTAAATAAATTAGTTTAAAAATGATTTTAATATTAGGAAAATTATTTTAAATGAAAATAAAGTGTTTAAAGATATTTTAAGTTATAAAATATAACTTTTAATATTTAAAGGATAATCTCATTAATAAATGATATTAATTTAATATTAGATGATATTAGATTTATTTAATAATTATATTAAATAAATAGTTTTAAAATGGTTTTATTTATTTAAAAATGATATAAATGAATTAAAAATATTTTAAGTTATGATTAAGGACTTTTAATATTTTGATAAGTAATACATTAATACTTTAATATTAATGATAATTATTTAAAAATGATATTAATTCTTTTAAAAATCATTTAAGTGTAATATTAATACTTTAAAAGTATTTTAAGTTATTATACTTAACTTTAAAATTTTGAAAATAATTTCATTAATAGTTTAATACTAATTAAATATTAATGATAATAGAATTGATTAGTATTTAAATCATTTAAATATGATTCCGAGATTTGAAATTTATGATAAATCATAATAAATGTTTTACAATTATTATAAGTCATTTAAAAATAATATGACTGACACGTACGGATATTGAGTTACAGGATAGAGTCTTAGACTCGATGATTACCCGATAAAGCTGTCGGTACACCGACATGTTTCAGAAATTGATCTGAACTTAGATAATTTGATTAAATATGTGTTTATTTGTTATTCAATGGTTGTGAAACATATGTGACAATGTGATTAGGGTATGTGCTGACTGCAATAAGCAGTGTTATGTTTTATAGTATGTTATTCTAATCGAACGAACGATCTTGTTAATGATAAGTCATGAGATAAGCGATAAATCTAAATTACAAACTGTAAGCAGCGCTTCAGGCAAGTATCTTACCTTTGTATTTTTTTTATGCAATGGACATGAGTAAGAATGTTTCTAAATTATATTATTACTGTACAAATTATGAACCTTATATTATATAAGCTCATTGATTATCAACATGTTAGTATATGATAATACAGATATATATATTCTGTTCGTTAATTTCTAGAAATGGTTAAACAAGTGTCCCCACTTGGATAATCGTTGTATTTCATCACATGTTGATATACCTTTGTCAATTACCCGTATACATATATGTTGAATTATAGATTATTGTTGAACAAGATAAAACCTTTGATTTAGAACCCAGACAAGTATGAACATCCCTACACGGGAAAACTTTTATGCGCCCAAGGCGGAACAGAGTGAACGATCCTATCGATCTTGTAATGTAGTATTGATCAATATAGGGCCCATGGGAAGTACAACCTAACGCCCGTAAGTTATGACGGTTTACAGATGAATTTCTGTTTAACCTTTTCGAAAATGAAAACAATGTTCATGGCATGTCACCATAACCCCAGTTATAGTCAATATATAGTTTCAAAAATTTGAAAGAGAGTTGTTATGTTATTATTATCGGTTCAGAATACTTCACAACTACAACTATTGACTTGTTGTAGAAGAATAGTACAAAGAAAATATTTAAATTCTTTTAGATATATATATATATATATATATATATATATATATATATATATATAATTGCTATTACTTGTTGGGCACTCAAATGTTCATCATTGCTTAATTTAAATATTTTTAGCTAACTGTGAACGATCAGAGAGCTCTGCTAAGAACAAGAAAAAGGGAAAGGTCGCTGAATGAATGAATAAACGTTATCTTATGTAATAGTTTAATGTTATTAAAACAAGTATGATATATATTATCTTTCATGATTTGTAATGAATGTTTAAAGGTTACGTACTTGGGATTAGACTCTGATAAATGTAAGTTAAGTTTGATATTTATATTATTGTTATTATTATTAGTATCATTCCGCTCATAGAAATGGTATCGTGATGAACCGAGTTCGGGTTTCAAGTACCTGAGTTCGGGGTCTTCACAAGATTCATGTAATTATGTTTTAAAAGAAAAAATTTAGTTTTGTTGTTATATATATGATACGACTTATTTTGGAGTCAAAATTATTAGTTAGTTCATGGTTAGAATTTGAAATTGATGATAGATATTGTTAGTATATTGAATTACGAAAACAACGAAGGTTAAATGGATTGATTTGGTTAGGAATCGAATCTGTGGAGAATGATTACGCTAAATATGTTAAAACATATAAAACTAATATGAACATGAGTTTTGGGTGAAAATTTAGGTTTGTAAATGTTTCTGTAAATTGCTATAATTCTAGTATGTTGTAGTTCTATGAATTAAGAATCTATAGAATTAAAAATGGAGTAATTTAGATATGTATAACTTAAGTTATGAAGATTAGTAGGACAAAAGGGTCAAAAATCGCAAGAATAGTAAACTGTAAGTCCCGGTTCTGCTAACGGGCGCAGCTGCGCTGTGCCCTAAGTCTTTTGGGGAGCAGCTGCCCTGTAGGATGCAGCTGCCCTATAGGGCGCAGCTGCGCTGTGTCCGAGGCTTAATTGGGCGCAGCTGCGCTCTAGGTTTGCCCTGTGTGACTATTTTGACTTTCTGTAGTAAAATAACCATAACTTTTTTATACGGACTCCAATTGAGGCGATTCAAGATGATCCGGAACAAAAACGAATAGACCTACAACTTCTATTCTTTAAGTTATTCAATTTGAGGTCGCTAGCAGGGGTCAAAATGGCCATTTGTAGGACTATTGTGTTTTTGGGGATAATCGGAGGGCGTCGGGCATGCACGTAAGCAAGTGTAGTGCTTCTAACGATAAAAGATGTTGTTCTAAGTTGTAGAACATGACTATTATGAAGTATAATAATGCTTAACATTAATAAATGACGTATTAGATAAGTTGTATAAGCATACTAAGCATATACAAGAGAGACAAATCGGGTGTGACGAATGAACATTGAAATGTCGTGCCAAGTGTTAATGAATTTAAAAAGTATTTCAATTCAATTGAAATGAATATTTTAATATATGGAATGGGGTTAATATAAAACCAATAATAATTCCTAGCCAGACTTAAACACTTTAATGAACTTTGAGTATGAAATATAGGGAGATATAAGTCGAAAGTTAACACAATCAAATTGAACAATGTGTAATTATAATAGGAAGGGCTATGAGATATAGAGTAAAGTTTGCATTACAACTACTATGCATTGCTATATGACTAATAGTTGATGTGCATAATTATATAATTGTGTAGGGCACGTGAAGTGCCGATAGCTGTAAGTTGTTAATCTATTTTTGGTAAACAACGATAAAGGCAAGTCTTTCAGTTCCTATTTACTATGTGAACTTAATGATAAACTGTTTTAAATTTTTATTGCAAATAGCATGATGTGTTATATATATGTTGAAAGTATGAAATGTTAAAGTCAATTTATGATTACGTTGATTGAGTAATGAATGCTGATTGAGTAAGGAACTCAATCTTTATACTTGTTATATGAACTGCAACATGTTTGTTATGTTAGTTTAATGTTTATGAGATGTATGACAAGCATGTTATTATGTGCTACGTGATGCATGAAAACTATTATATTTGCTGGGTTGTCGAGCTCAACCTTGCAAATAACTATTTTTACAGGTTAAGGATTGAAGATAACACTATGTGCTACTTGAATGATGTGGATTAGAAATAATACATGAAGATTAATAGTTTAGCTAAAGATTGTTATTTCTTTAAACCATGATTAAGGTTCATGAGATGTACTCAATGTTTCATGATGTATATTTTATGTTGAGTTGTAAAGTTAAAGTTTTTGTTGTCCGATGTATAAAGGATATCGAATTGATATGTAAGTATATATATATATTAACTCTGATAAAGTGAATCATGGAATATATAAGATTCAAAGACATATAGATGATAAAGGTTTTGATTCAGGGAATTAAAGTAAGAAGATAGAAAAGTTTAAATTATTCTGCATTTTATTAAGTTTAACATCGAATAATTATGTAAAAATCAGAAGTTAGACGTGTTATTAACAACCGAAGTCAATAATTGTATTGTATAAATTTTGGGGTCGTAATAGATACCCGTTCCCTCGCATTGATGACATGGTTGACTAGTTACAAAGTTCTAAATTCTTCTCAAAGATCGATCTTCGTTCCGGATATCATTAGTTAAAGATTAAAAGTTATGGCATTCCAAAGACTGCTTTTAAAACTCGATACGGGCCTTATAAATTTCTAGTTATGTCTTTCAGATTGACCAATGACCATGTTGCCTTCATGGACGTGATGAACCGAATATTCAAGAAATATCTGAATCATTTTATGGTTGTCTTTATTGATGACATCCTAATATACTCCAAAACCCTCAAATATTTTTTCACCCAAAAGGAACTCAACTTGCGGCAACGACGTTGGCTGAGCTATTGAACGATTACGACCATACCATTTAATATCATCCTAAAAAAGTGAACGTGGTAGCTGACGCGTTGAGTAAAAGATCGTATGCGGGTACGTGGGTGATATTGTCAACACAAAGGCCCATTTTGTATGAATTACAAAGGATGGAGATAGAGTGAAAGACTCTAGGGACCCACATGAAGATGGAAAATATACGAGTAGAACCGACTTAATCGATAAAGTTAAGGCTACTCAAGCTACAGATTCAGAGCTGATGAATATGAAGAAGAAGTTGCAAGAAGAATTTATTCCAGAAGCAAGAATCGAAGAAGAGGAAATCTCAACCCTCGAATTATTATTCCATTTGAAATCCTCGATCGAGTAGGAACTGTGGCCTATAGACGCGCCTTACCGCTAAGTATGTCTTGTGTTCATAACATTTTTTACATATCCATGCTACGTAAATATGTGAAAGACCCGAACCACATTATTGAATTAGACCCAGATGAGATAGCAGAAGATTTAACATATGAAGAGGTACTTGTTAAAATCTTGGATAAGAAGGAACATATTCTACGCTCAAAGGTTATACCTCAAGTCAAAGTTTTATGAAAAAACCACGATATTGAGGAAATGACCTGGGAGTTAGAATCTGAAATGAAAACAAGGTATCCTCACCTCTTCGACATACCAGGTACCTACATCAATTTCGAGGATAAAATTTCATAAAGAGGGAAGGTTGTAAGACCCCAACTTTTTATGAATAAAGATCTAATTTTTTCTAATTATTATTTTGAATAATAAGGTGTTGATTTAATATAATGCTATAGTTATGGGTGATATGTGCAAAATTTTTAAAGTAAGCAAGTTGTCATAAAATATTCATTTGGTCAGAAAAAATTCTTTTTGTCGGGGAATATTCGTATGACAGCGCAGTCATTTGTGGACCACATAACGGAATAACTGTCGAATACAGAAAGCGACAAAAATAGCCTTTTTATAAAAAATAACGACAAAACTTTTATCGTTAAATGTTGAAATACACGGTGATAAAAGTACAGTAATACGCGTGGTTGCACAGTAGCACACGGTATTGCACAATATCTCTGATTATTGATTCTTACGTAAGAAGTCACTCAGTATTCAATAATTGTCATAGTAGTTGTTGCATAGTATCTCATATCATTGATTTAATAATTGTAACAGTAACATCTGTGTAATATTTTATATTATTTAAATAATATTATTAGTTAGCATTATTGGCAATGTCTATAAAGTTCTGTCGAGGAAAGGGGTTAGGTTATATAATTGCGCGTCAATAAGGATAAATCCTTATCGAAAAGTCTCCACTTTCCTGGAAATGATCTGGTTGTTAATATTGTGAGCTTATAATATTAATTGTGAATAATTATTATATGATGGATATTGGTTTAATTTTAATATAAATGAAGGAATTTAGCATGAAACATTTGTTGAAAGTTTGGCATATTTTTCTATGGGATCACAACTATTTTTTTGATTAAATTTTTATTTAAATATATTATTATAATATTACATTATAATAGTATAATGTGATAATATAATAGTATAATTTTATAATTTAAATGGTAATATTATTATAATAATATATAATTTTTAGCATGTGAATAAAAGTGGAGTGAAGGTTATCATTTTGGTTTTGAATTCCTTTTCCAAAACAATTGCGTGCACAATTCTCCTGCAAATCAATTGTTGCAAAATTGTGGGCCCTCAACCATTGGAAAATGAGAGGTTGTTAGGCAAAGAAAGAAAAAAAAAGAAAAGGAAAGTTAGGCTGATGAGTTTGTTTCCTTCCTCCGTTCTGCGCTATAAAAGGGGGGGTAACGCTCCATCTTAAACACACCAAAAATCTCAAGCATTCCTACTGCAATATTGTGAATATTTCTTTTGAGTATAAGAATACTTTAAGTGTAGCTTTTAGTGCAAGATTTTCTCAGGATAATTTCCGATATTCCAAGTCAGATCTAGTTTATACTAAGGCAAAGGATATTATTTATTTCATAATCATAAAGGATATTATTTATTTCATATTCGTAAAGGATATTATTTATTTTATATTCGTAAAGGATATTATTTATTTCATATTCGTAAAGGATATTATTTTATTTCAATACTCGTAAGAAATATCATTTTCTTTCATACTCCATATTATGTAAGTGATATTATTTTATTTCATATTCCTAAATTTAAACTTACTATGGTATGTATTACTTCTATAATTCCAGAAATATTAGAAATTTCTTAAGATTTGTGATTCATCTAATATCATTTCATTGGAATATTGGTTTGAAATTTTTTATTAAATTTTAATCTTTTCATGTTGGGGTACTATTCATGGGTACTATTCATATGGTACTATTCATACAGTACTATTCATACGTATTATTCATATGGTACTATTCATGAGTACTGTTCACAACAGAATTTAATTTTCTTTTCTATCCAAATTATTTTTGGTACATGAATATCATTCTTGAATTTTGCTCCACAATTAGTTATCATGTTGACAATTTAGACATTTTTAAACTCTGAATAAATTAAATTATAAATCTTTAATATTTATCATTGATCTCACTTGATTGATTTTTTATATCATTGTCATCATCCTCATGCTTATATTGTGGTGAAAGTCATCTTTGGTCAGTAGTGCAAAGATAGACTGTTGATTGGTATGATTATGACCAGGAATTGTGTATTGGTATGACCAGTAATGTTACAGACAAATATTTGTGGTGAAAGTTCTCTTTGGCCCGTAATGCATAGATGGACTGTTGTTTGGCATGATCATGACCATTGGTGATACAAACGAATATCCTTGGCCCGTAGTGCATGGATAATTTGTTGATTTGAAACATTTATTGATTGGTGTTACAGGGTTAAAATATTGATGATGGACTTTTAAATCATAGAAGATAGTAGACATGTTGCTCTACTTCACTCTTCTAATGGATTGTTATTTCCGATGCAGTTGTTGATCTAAAACTTGTTGTCTATTGTATTCTATCAGATTTTTCCCTGTTGAGGACTAAGGATAATTTATTCTACATTATCTTAGTCATAATATTCTTTACTAGGCTAGTTGAGTTCACCCTTTTCCTTTTGGTTTCTTTGTTCTTCTCAAGAGGCGAGAATGTAGCTGGGACTAGTCGGGGAGTGGAGTAATGGTCTAAGATGCTTATTTTAGTAATCCTCACTATTTTGTAAAATAGTATAACAATAATTGTAATGAGGATTTTATTTAAGTTTGGATATTGTCTACGCGACAATATTTGTATTGAAACTCACAGCTTATGTTTTGTCGTATTTTACACGATAATTAATAGTTGTATAAATGAAGTTTGTATTTAAATTCTGTACCACGTATTTGGTGACTCATAATGGGTTATGTGGACATATTGGGGGCGTCACATCGGGGATTTACAATAGAAGTGGTAGATCCTTTGTCGATCATTTACCTACCTCCATGTACACTTTATTATACCAAAACATACCCTATAACATACTCTAAAGTATGAAGAAATATGACAAAGTATTATTCAGAATACACAAGGTACTATGATGATCTCAAGTCTAAGGATCACTTGTACTACTATTATATTAGGAACATCTATTGTCAGAGAAATAAAACTCCATTAGGTGTTCCTTTAAAATAGTCATTTTTAGTGAACTTATTCTCCAATAAGCACCTATATACTTGCTTTAGTGTCTCCCCATAAATGATTATGAGATCAATCATCCTCTTCAACAGAGCAAGCATAATATATACTAATCTATCTGGAATCAATAACCCCACATTAGTGATCCAACGATTAGGAAAATTTTAGTTTTTGAGCTATCTAAAATTAAGATCTCATTAGTATGATCAACATCATGATTCTAAAAAGCATTGTTGCGAAAACTATGAGTTTATCACATTTATTTAATTCAATAAATTAAACCTGGATAAAGAATGCATTTTATTAAATAAATTTTTTTATTAATAAATGAACAAGATTACAAAGTAAATGCTTATCACGTCCAATGTGATTGGCTTGATGACATATTACTTTCGAGCGACACTACAGTTCATGTTTGCAAAAGCATAAATTAATTAACCGATGAAAGTTCTCACAATTGGAGTTATAATCAAATATTACAGAAAGAGTGGCAAGCCAAGTTAGTGATTGAGAACTCTCGTTCAATATTTTTGACTGTGTGCGATAAACCGATTACATTCTAGGTGCATTGCAACTGAAATATAAACAAGTAGAATGACTACTAAACTTGATTCAATTAAATTATATAATAAAGCTAAAAAGGAACTTGTAAGACCCCAATTTTTATTAATAAAAGATGAATTTTCTATAAATATCATTTTTGAATATTATGGAGTTAATTTGATATAATGTTATAGTTGTGGGTAATATTTATAAATTTTGCAAAGTAAGCAAGTTGTTATAAAATATTCGTTTGGTCGGAGAATATTCTTTTTGTCGAGGAATATTCGTACGACGGCACAATCATTGGTGGACCCCACAACGGTATTATTGTCGGATTGAGAAAACGACAGAATTATCTTTCTATAAAAATAACGGCTGAGGTGTTACCGTTAAAACCGTTAAAACTGTTGAACTACTCGGTAGTAAAAGTACAGTAATACGCGTGGTTGCATAGTAGCACACGGTATTGATTATTGATGCTTACGTGAGAAGTCACTCAGCTATACTCAATTATTGCTACAGTAATTGCTGCATCATATCTCTTAAATTATTGTCATAGTATCATCTGTATAATATGTTATATTATTAAATCAATAATTGAGACGTTGTGGTAAGTTTGGTTATTTTATGGGGGGCCATATGTCATCATCTAAGAGTCTCTTCGTCAATAGTAATTACCGTCGTCAATAGTAATTACCGTCGTCAATAGTATTTACCTTGGTCAATAGTAATTACCTTCGTCAATAGTATTTACCTTGGTCAATAGTAATTACCTTCGTCAATAGTATTTACCTTGGTCAATAGTAATTACTTTCGTCAATAGTAGTTGTCCCTTCAATATTACCAAGAGTCATTTGACCCTTCGTTAAGACCAAGAGTCATTTGACCCTTCGTTAAGACCAAGAGCCACCCTCAGTTTTTCTATAAATAGAGGCCTAGGGCTTCATTATTTTTCACGAATTCATTCAAGCTATAGAGAGAGAAAGTATAGAGAGAATAAGAGAGAGAGAATAAAAGTATTCTGCTACATCACTTTTCCAATATCCAGTTCTTTTAAGGTAGGGAATATTATTTCTTTTATATTCATGAAGAGAACTTCTGTTATTCCATTCGTTATTATTCTGTTGGAATAACCAGTATACGCGGTCTACCCTATACTTGGTGACATTCTTCTATTATTCTGTTGGAACATCCTGTCTGTGTGTTTTACACCGGACCTGGTTCCGTTTA
The DNA here is from genome assembly GCA_016801055.1 of Panax notoginseng. Taxonomy (NCBI): domain Eukaryota; kingdom Viridiplantae; phylum Streptophyta; class Magnoliopsida; order Apiales; family Araliaceae; genus Panax; species Panax notoginseng. Next base: position 52,113,662 of record CM029019.1, on the reverse strand, counting down.
TTATTCTGTTGGAACATCCTGTCTGTGTGTTTTACACCGGACCTGGTTCCGTTTTTATTATTATTCTGTTGGAACATCCTGTCTGTGTGTTTTACACCGGACCTGGTTCCATTATTTATTATTCTGTCGGAATATCCTGTCTGTGCGTTTACGCCGGACCTGGTTCCATTATTTATTATTCTGTTGGAATAACCTGTCTGTGCGGTCTATCGCATGCATGGTGATTTCTTTTGTTATTCCATTCTTTATTATACTCAGTTGGTTAAGTTTTGACTTCTATACTCCATGAAATTTGTGGAATATCCTTGATAGTTGCGTTTCATCCAGTATCTTTTCAAGAAAATATTCTTCTAAGCATTCTTGAATTTTACTCCACAATGCAGTATCATGTTGACAATTTGGACGTTGTTAATTCCTGGATAAATTAATTCTTGAACTTGTTTTATTGAATTCTTATATCATTGTCATCATCCTCATGTTTATAAAATGTTGAAAGTCATCTGTGGCCTGTAGTGCATAGATGGACTTGGTATGATTATGACCAGGGATTATTCGGTATAATCATGACCGTAATGTTACAAATGATGTGGTAAAAGTCCTCATTGGCCCGTAGTGCATTGATGGACAGTTGTTGGCATGATCATGACCATTAATGAATACACGAATATCCTTGGCCGTAGTGCAGGGGTGATTCGATGATGTGGATTATTTTATTAAGCTGAGTCTCAGCGATCACAGTGTTGAAAAACTTTTTAAATCATAAAAGATAGTAGAGTTTATTTTCTACTTGACTCTTTTAATGGATTGCTTGTTCCGCTACAGTTAAACTTGATGTCTATTATATTTTATCAGTTTAACATTGTTGAAGGCTAATGATAATTTATTCTGCATTATCTTAGTCATAATATTTCTTACTGGGCTAGTTGAGCTCACCCTTTCTTTCACTGTTCTCTTCAGGAAATGAGAACGTAGCTGGGGCAAGTCGGGGAACGGAGTGATGGTCCGAAGAATAGTATTAGTTAGTAGTCCTCACTATTCTATGTAATGGTGTGTTAATAAATGTAATGAGGACTCCTTTTGAGTATGAATACTCTCTAGAAGATAATATTTGTATTCAAACTCACAGTTTATGTTTTGTCGTATTGTACACGACAGTTGTATTATTAAGTTGTATTTGTATTCTGTACTATGTATCTGACGACCCAAGATGGGTGATGTATACCTAATTTTGGGGGCGTCACAGTTGGTATCAGAGCTTAGGGATATGATCCCTGGCTAAGATGTGAGAATAGAACTAGGAGGGGAGAGACGGGGAATTCCTTCGCTAGTATGACATACCTAAGTTTATTTGCATGGTATTTAATTGGTCGGTCATAATATAAGGATAATATATGACATATCAATTAATTTTTATTTTGTGGCAGTATCTGAAAATGGCATCTGAGAATGTTGAGAATAGCAATGGAGCACAGACGACTGTTGATTCACCACATATCAATAATCAGGATAATGTGCATCAGGAAGGTGTCAATCCTCATGCAAACAACAACACTGACCAAATGATGAATGATCAAATGTTCAGAGGCTTTATGCAATTCATGCAACAACAGGTGAAAGCGGCTCCTGTCCACAACGTAGGTGGAAATACTGGAAACTCTCTGGCGGTCACCGCTAAACAGTTTAAGGAGCTGGGACCACCGGAGTTTAAGGGAGAACCCAAACCACTTGTAGCTGAAACATGGATAAAGCAGATCACCAAGATATTTGATGTCTTGGGTTGCTCCGAGGAGCAAAAGGTTCCCTTTGCCGCCTTTATGTTGCGAGGAGAGGCAGATTACTGGTGGGAATCGATAAAGCGTACTCAACCTGCCGCACTGAAGATGTCCTGGGAGAAGTTCCAAGAGCTGTTTAACGACAAATACTTTCCCGAGAGTATTCGTCACATGAAGGAGGTGGAGTTCATCAAATTGGAGCAGAATAATATGACCGTGTCGCAGTACGAGGCAAAATTTGCGGAGTTATCCCGGTTTGCGTCCCACCTGGTGGATAATGAAGAAAGAATGACGCGGATGTTTTTAAGAGGTTTGAAGCCGGAGATACGTCAACATCTTGTTTCTCATAAACTGTGTTTGTATTCAGATGTTGTAAATAGGGCTCAGTTGGTGGAGCGCGATAACGAGACAACGCAACCAAAAGAGAGCAGCCGGCAAAATGATAATACCAGTGAGAGCAGTCATCGAAGCGGTGACAACAAGCGTGGAGGGAATCAACAGGCCAGAAATGGTAACCACTTCGGTGGTAATCAGGGCCAAAACAATAAGAATGGACATTTCAAGAAGAGGAGATTCAACAATGATGGAAAGACGTCAGCACCAGCACCTGTCGTTAAGGAAGGAGAACGATCACCTATCATATGTTTCAAATGCGGAGGGGAGGGGCACATCAGTCCAAACTGCGCGATGCCGTCCAAAGCATGTTATAATTGTGGAAGAGAAGGTCATTTAGCCCGATTTTGTCGTTTACCGAAGACAAATTCAGCTAGGATGGAGGCACCAAAAGCCGTCCCAGAAAAGTCAAAACCGGTTGTGCAAGGGAGAGCGTTTGTTGTGAACTCCCAGAAAGCAAGGAACCCGAATGAGGTCATCACGGGTAAGCTTATTATAAACTCTAAAGAAGTTTATACTTTATTTGATACCGGTTCAACCCATTCTTTTATTTCTCCTACTTGCGCTCATCGATTAAATTTGATTCCGGAGAAATTAGACTTTGACTTATCTGTGGAAACTCCGTTGGGAGAAACCTTCATTACCTCCACTGTTTATAAGTCTTGTTTGGTTCAAGTTGGTACCCACACATTACCTATCGATCTGATTTCATTAAAAATACTTGCATTTGACGTGATTCTAGGGATTGATTGGTTAACTACTCATTATGCAAAAATTGATTGTTTTCGTAAGGTTGTTAGTTTTCATATTCCTAATCGACCTATTATGCGAATTCAAGCAACCAAACCATTAAAATCAATCGCTGTCATCTCAAGCCATAAAACTATTCGTTTATTGAAAAACGGATGTCAAGCTTTCTTAGCTCATGTCACAGATCTAAACAAAAATACGTCAGTTTTGAATGATATTTCTATTGTTAATAAATTCCCTGACGTATTCCCTGAAGAACTTCCTGGCCTACCCCCAGAGCGTGAAATTGAATTTTGTATCGATCTTGAACCCGGTACAAAACCCATTTCCAAAGCCCCATATCGAATGGCTCCTATTGAACTTCAGGAGTTAAAGATCCAACTGCAGGAATTGTTAGACATTGGCTTTATTCGTCCTAGTACTTCTCCTTGGGGAGCTCCTGTTCTATTCGTGAAGAAGAAAGATGGAAGTATGCGACTTTGTATTGATTATCGGGAGTTGAATCATGTCACCATCAAAAATAGGTACCCATTGCCACGTATTGATGACCTGTTTGACCAGTTGCAAGGAGCACAATTCTTTTCAAAGATCGATCTTCGTTCTGGATATCATCAGCTGAAGGTTAGAACTGAGGATATTCCAAAGACGGCTTTTAGAACTCGGTACGGGCATTATGAATTCCTAGTCATGTCCTTTGGATTGACTAATGCTCCTGCTGCCTTCATGGATATGATGAACCGGGTATTCAAGGAATATTTGGATCACTTTGTGGTCGTCTTTATTGATGACATCCTTATTTATTCCAAAAGCCGTGAAGATCATGAGCAACACTTGAGGCTGGTACTCCAAAAGCTTCGTGAATACAAGCTTTATGCCAAGTTGAAGAAATGCGAGTTCTGGCTGGAGGAGGTAGCATTCCTTGGGCACGTAGTATCAAGTCGTGGAATATCGGTTGACCCGGCAAAGATTGAAGCTATTCAAAGCTGGGAGCAACCTAAATCAGTGACCGAGGTACGTAGCTTTCTTGGTTTAGCTGGTTATTATCGGAGATTCGTGGAAGGATTTTCTCGAATCGCTACTCCATTAACTCAGCTGACTCGGAAAGATACAAAGTTTGGTTGGAGCGAAGAATGTGAGCAGAGTTTTCAAGAACTCAAGAGGAGACTCATTTCAGCACCTGTTCTAACAATACCATCTGGCTCGGAGGGATTTGTCATCTACAGTGATGCTTCGAGCAAAGGGTTGGGATGCGTTCTCATGCAACATGGAAAAGTCATAGCCTATGCATCAAGACAACTCAAGGAATATGAGAGGAATTATCCTACTCATGATCTAGAGTTGGCAGCTGTTGTCTTTGCACTTAAAATTTGGAGGCATTACTTGTATGGGGAGAAAGTGGAGATCTTTACGGATCATAAAAGCCTCAAATATTTCTTCACTCAAAAGGAACTCAACATGCGACAACGACGTTGGCTTGAACTGTTGAAAGATTATGATCATACCATTCAATACCATCCTGGAAAAGCGAACGTGGTAGCTGACGCATTGAGTAGAAGATCATATGCGGGTACAAGTGCAATATTAACAACGCAAAGGCCCATTTTGTGTGACTTGCAAAGGATGGAGATAGAGTTGAAGACTCCAGGGACCCATGTGATGATGGCGAATATACGAGTAGAACCGACTTTAATCGATAAAGTTAAAGCTGCTCAAGCTACAGACCTGGAGCTGATGCGTATGAGGAAGAAAGTGCAAGAAGGTGTTATGCCGGAAGCAAGAATCGATGAAGAAGGAATACTTCGAGTCAACTCCAGACTTTGTGTTCCTAACAACCCTGATTTAAAGTATGAAATCATGATGGAGGCGCACAACACACCGTTTGCAATCCATCCTGGAAGTACCAAAATGTATCATGATCTTCGTCATACATTTTGGTGGAGCAATATGAAGAGAGAGATAGCGTTGTTTATCTCAAGGTGTCTAACTTGTCAACGAGTCAAAGCGGAGCATCAAGTACCAAAAGGTCCATTGCAACCACTTGAAATTCCAGAATGGAAGTGGGAGCACATTACCATGGATTTCGTTACCGGTCTTCCTAGGGTTTCTCAAGGTATTGATGCGATTTGGGTCATTGTTGATAGATTGACCAAGTCTGCTCATTTCTTACCGATACGAGAAACTTATACACTTGAACGTCTTGCTCGTATGTACATAAACGAGATTGTAAGACTGCATGGTATGCCAGTATCCATATTTCTGATCGAGACCCAAGATTCACTTCACGATTTTGGGTTAGTTTACAAAAAGCTATGGGCACGGAGTTACGATTTAGTTCAGCATATCATCCTCAGACGGACGGACAATCAGAGAGGACTATTCAAACTCTTGAAGATCTATTAAGACTCTGTGTCTTTGACTTCAAGGGAAGTTGGGACAAGTTCTTACCATTGGTGGAGTTTTCCTACAACAACAGTTATCAAGCAAGTATTGGCATGGCTCCATTCGAAGCATTGTATGGAAGAAAATGTCGTTCTCCAGTATGCTGGGATGAGGTGGGCGAAGCAACGTTGTTGGGACCGGAGTTGGTACGTATGACTACAGAAAAGATTCAAACGATCCGACAACGTATAAAAACCTCACAAGATCGACAAAAGAGTTATGCTGATCTTCATCGAAAGGACGTGGAATTTGATGTAGGAGATCATGTGTTCTTACGTGTTGCTCCATGGAAAGGAGTTACGAGATTTGGAAAGAGAGGAAAGCTAAATCCTCGATTCATCGGTCCATTTTTAATCCTCGATCGAGTAGGAACTGTGGCTTATAGACTCGCTTTACCGCCAAGTATGTCTCGTGTTCATAACGTTTTCCACATATCCATGTTACGCAAATATGTGGAAGACCCGAACCACATTATTGAGTTAGAACCGGACGAAATAGCGGAGGATTTGACGTATGAAGAAGTTCCTGTTCAAATCTTGGATAAGAAGGAACATATTCTACGCTCCAAGGTTATACCTCAAGTCAAAGTTTTGTGGAGAAACCACGATGTTGAGGAAATGACTTGGGAGTTAGAATCAGAAATGAAATCAAGGTATCCTTACCTCTTCGACATACCAGGTACGTACCCTAATTTCGAGGGCGAAATTTCATAAGAAGGGGAGGTTGTAAGACCCCAATTTTTATAAATAAAGATGAATTTTCTATAAATATCATTTTTGAATATTATGGAGTTAATTTGATATAATGTTATAGTTGTGGGTAATATTTATAAATTTTGCAAAGTAAGCAAGTTGTTATAAAATATTCGTTTGGTCGGAGAATATTCTTTTTGTCGGGGAATATTCGTACGACGGCACAATCATTGGTGGACCCCACAACGGAATTATTGTCGGATTGAGAAAACGACAGAATTATCTTTCTATAAAAATAACGGCTGAGGTGTTACCGTTAAAACCGTTAAAACTGTTGAACTACTCGGTAGTAAAAGTACAGTAATACGCGTGGTTGCATAGTAGCACACGGTATTGATTATTGATGCTTACGTGAGAAGTCACTCAGCTATACTCAATTATTGCTACAGTAATTGCTGCATCATATCTCTTAAATTATTGTCATAGTATCATCTGTATAATATGTTATATTATTAAATCAATAATTGAGACGTTGTGGTAAGTTTGGTTATTTTATGGGGGGCCATATGTCATCATCTAAGAGTCTCTTCGTCAATAGTAATTACCGTCGTCAATAGTAATTACCGTCGTCAATAGTATTTACCTTGGTCAATAGTAATTACCTTCGTCAATAGTATTTACCTTGGTCAATAGTAATTACCTTCGTCAATAGTATTTACCTTGGTCAATAGTAATTACTTTCGTCAATAGTAGTTGTCCCTTCAATATTACCAAGAGTCATTTGACCCTTCGTTAAGACCAAGAGTCATTTGACCCTTCGTTAAGACCAAGAGCCACCCTCAGTTTTTCTATAAATAGAGGCCTAGGGCTTCATTATTTTTCACGAATTCATTCAAGCTATAGAGAGAGAAAGTATAGAGAGAATAAGAGAGAGAGAATAAAAGTATTCTGCTACATCACTTTTCCAATATCCAGTTCTTTTAAGGTAGGGAATATTATTTCTTTTATATTCATGAAGAGAACTTCTGTTATTCCATTCGTTATTATTCTGTTGGAATAACCAGTATACGCGGTCTACCCTATACTTGGTGACATTCTTCTATTATTCTGTTGGAACATCCTGTCTGTGTGTTTTACACCGGACCTGGTTCCGTTTATTATTCTGTTGGAACATCCTGTCTGTGTGTTTTACACCGGACCTGGTTCCGTTTTTATTATTATTCTGTTGGAACATCCTGTCTGTGTGTTTTACACCGGACCTGGTTCCATTATTTATTATTCTGTCGGAATATCCTGTCTGTGCGTTTACGCCGGACCTGGTTCCATTATTTATTATTCTGTTGGAATAACCTGTCTGTGCGGTCTATCGCATGCATGGTGATTTCTTTTGTTATTCCATTCTTTATTATACTCAGTTGGTTAAGTTTTGACTTCTATACTCCATGAAATTTGTGGAATATCCTTGATAGTTGCGTTTCATCCAGTATCTTTTCAAGAAAATATTCTTCTAAGCATTCTTGAATTTTACTCCACAATGCAGTATCATGTTGACAATTTGGACGTTGTTAATTCCTGGATAAATTAATTCTTGAACTTGTTTTATTGAATTCTTATATCATTGTCATCATCCTCATGTTTATAAAATGTTGAAAGTCATCTGTGGCCTGTAGTGCATAGATGGACTTGGTATGATTATGACCAGGGATTATTCGGTATAATCATGACCGTAATGTTACAAATGATGTGGTAAAAGTCCTCATTGGCCCGTAGTGCATTGATGGACAGTTGTTGGCATGATCATGACCATTAATGAATACACGAATATCCTTGGCCGTAGTGCAGGGGTGATTCGATGATGTGGATTATTTTATTAAGCTGAGTCTCAGCGATCACAGTGTTGAAAAACTTTTTAAATCATAAAAGATAGTAGAGTTTATTTTCTACTTGACTCTTTTAATGGATTGCTTGTTCCGCTACAGTTAAACTTGATGTCTATTATATTTTATCAGTTTAACATTGTTGAAGGCTAATGATAATTTATTCTGCATTATCTTAGTCATAATATTTCTTACTGGGCTAGTTGAGCTCACCCTTTCTTTCACTGTTCTCTTCAGGAAATGAGAACGTAGCTGGGGCAAGTCGGGAAACGGAGTGATGGTCCGAATGATAGTATTAGTTAGTAGTCCTCACTATTCTATGTAATGGTGTGTTAATAAATGTAATGAGGACTCCTTTTGAGTATGAATACTCTCTAGAAGATAATATTTGTATTCAAACTCACAGTTTATGTTTTGTCGTATTGTACACGACAGTTGTATTATTAAGTTGTATTTGTATTCTGTACTATGTATCTGACGACCCAAGATGGGTGATGTATACCTAATTTTGGGGGCGTCACAGAACTGATTGAATATTTTGACAATTTTAACTGCAAAAATTGTTTTACTAGTGATATTTGGTCTGTTGATCATCAACTTGGAGTTAGCTATATTTGTATTACAGCTCATTGGATAGATTCTAAAATGCTTGTGCAAAAAAGAATTATAGGATTTGAATTTTTTGAATTACCTCATACTGGTCAAACAATACATGCTCAAATTATGTCTATTATTCGTACTTTTAAAAGTAATGATAAAATAATGAGTATTAGTTTAGATAATGTAAGCAATAACACTAGTTTTGTTAACATGTTAAAAAATGATTTAATGTTTGTAGTAAATGGTGCACTTTTTCATGTTAAATGTGCATGTCATATAATAAATTTTATTGTTCAATCCAGATTCAATTACTTAGAAGTGACAATATATAAAATTCGTGCTATGATTAGTTATGTTTATGGTTCAAATAGAAGAATTCAAGATTTTAGAATTTTTTGTCATGCAAGAAGAGAAAATTTTAAAGAGTAAAATTTGATAATAACACTAGGTGGAATTGTACATATGATTTGTTTAAAGATGTCTATAAAAGTAAAAATATAATTATAGTGTTTTGTAATACACAAGCCGATCATGAATTAACAAACAAAGACTGAGATCTACTTGGTTAACTTAAAAGTATTAAAGTTTTTAAAAAATACACAAAAATATTAAATGTGTTTATTAACCTACAATTCATCATGTTATGTTTGCATGTTTAGAAATAACAAATATATTTCAAGATTTTAAGTATGATCCTTTTTGGGCTAACTTTATTTTGTTAATGAAACAAAATTTTAAAAAATATTTTGAAGACATGCCAACTGTTATTACTTGTGCAGCTGCATTAAACTCAATTATAAAATTACAAGGTGTAGAAAGTATTTTAGAATATATAGCAGAAAATGTAGGTAATACTAATATTGATTACATTAAAAGAAATTTTAATAATACATTTATTGAATTTTATACACAATATGAATCTATATATTCTACATTTATACGTGCATTGCCGCATGCCCCTTCATCTTTTAAATATGCATCATTATTAAAATCACTATCTAAGAAACCCAAAACTTCAACACACACAAGTAGTTTAAACGAACTTAGTTTATATTGTAGTATTGATTTCAGGAATTCTATGACTGACCAAGAATTTAAAAATTTTAATATACTCGCTTTTTGGGAAAAACATAAATGACAATTTTCTACTTTGGCGGCGATGGTCTGATCTAATTATTATCCAAGCTAGTGTTGTAGCTTCGAAATCTTGTTTTTCTTTATCTGGTTGGGCATTGGATGAAAAAAGAAGCAGATTTAATCCGGAATCTTCGAAAATATGCATATGCTATAGAGATTATCTTGTCGCATAAAAAATAGTACAATACGTAATAGATAATCAAAATAGCTTAAAATATCTCGAAGTTGGAGCAGAAACTGCCAAAAGTGTAAATCCATGAATATTGAAGATACATTTTTCAAAGATTTGAAGATAAATTTTTTGAAGATTCAAAAACAAATATTTTTTTAATAAAGACACTTTTAAAAATTTTGAAGACAACTATTTGTAACCAACTCATCTTGATTATTGTTTAAGTTATACTTTAAAGTTATAAACTTATAATTATTCATCAAATTATTGATTTAATAAATTAATTTTTTTTACTTATTCATTGTTGTAATTTGTAAGTTGTAATACACTACTTTTAATTAATACATTAATTAGGTTTAAATTTTTAATTATTCATTCTTGATTTCTTGTAAGAACATTTAATTAATATACTAATTAGTTAATTTAATATTAATAAGTTAGTTGATTAAATTTTAATATTAATATGCTAGTTAGTTTATTAATATTAATAAGTTAGTTAATTAAATTTTAATATTAATATACTAGTTGGTGAATTTAATATTAATTAGGTGAAAGCCCGTGCAATGTACCCGCTACATTGAATAAAGGATTGATACCTGATATCACCAATCATTTTCTTAGGATATAGCAGACAGACTCGTGCCCCATTACAACAAAACCAAAATCTATAATTCTAAATACAAAAATTAATTATAAATAACATAAATACTGAACTAATATGCAACAAAAACATACATACTTGAAGAGCATCACTCAGAATCTGAGGAAGCCTTGAACTAAAAGGCTTTCCAGGAGAGAGAAAATGATTCTTTATTACAAAGTATTGAAATTTCGGAGTCTTAGCTTCTTGACAACCTTCAAATGAATCATTTAATGTTTCCTCATTGGTAAGATGAGTTCCATCCTTTGTTTTAGCAAGCAATAACCCATTTCCAACTGTTAAGGATGAAGAATATGCACTTCTTTCTTTCAAAAATACATAGAAGGGACAGGCTATGGCCCTAGGAAGCTGTTCTAAAATTTCTTGCACAAATTCCACATCCAGTCCAAATCTATCCTGGTCCAGCCATTTCAACAATATTTCAAACGAAATCTCAAGCTCTCTGTTATCCCAAATAATAGATGGAATGTTGATCGACTCAATTGAACTGCAAAATTTGGCCAAAGGAACAACATTCTCCGCACATTTTTGGTCCCTAATATCCCAGTAAGATGAGCTTGTTGCATCTGCAGCATGCTTGCAGTAGAACTGAAGGTTACCAGTCTGCATTCTTGAAACAACTAATAATTTGCAGTGACGTATATAAAAATATAAATTGCATTTGAAACGTATGTTCTTACTTCTGAGATATGAACTATTTCCAGACATAATTAAATACCCAAAAAAATACTATAAAGAATAAAATAGAATGAGTACATAAAATGGCAGTTAAAGACAAACCTTTAACACAAAATATGAAATATGACATTCCCTTGAATGTTCATTCACATAAATTTAGTAATCCAGATTGAACATTAACAAATAGAGCCTGACCAAAAAAGATTAATTTAAGACAAACCATTACTATTATTCACAGTTTTAGTTTTAACTTTCACATAACAATCCACACGTGTATTGAATTCAATTAATCAAACAGTAAAATAACATACAATGAATTTACAATTAAACTAGTGAATAGAATTAACCCAAAAAATCATGTACAGGAAAACCAATTCACATGGCTTCAAAATCAAATCAAATAAAAAAACTATAGAATGAGTAGGATACAAAAAGCATAACCTTAATTTCGTTTCTAATAATATTAAAAATAGAAGAGAAGTAGTAGAAATTCTAATTAGTTCTCTTTCATACCTGACAAAACTTCCAATGGTTAAATTGATTTGGGATTGTATCATTACTTCGACTGAACAAAAAACTCACAAAAGTTATGTGGATGGACACACATTTATATGATACCTTATGATTTAATGGAAAAAATGAGTTTATTTTATTTATTTAATTATTTTTAAGAAAATGATACCTTATGATTTTCAGTGTTTCTGTTATAATCAGAGCCCTCTTATTCTTCATCCACAACTTGGCCAAACCATTGACTCATGACTGAAGATGTCATTCATTTTCTTCAATTCCTGCATTCAATTCAACAATTATTATCTTTCTTCTGTGTTTCTTTTTAATCAATTTATGGCCGAAGAAAGAAAAAAAAAAGGACAAAATTAGATCCCAATTTTCAATAGTAATAGTAAACCACCTTGGAAAAAGGTTTTTCTTATCTGATTGAATTCGTAAGAATCTTGTCTGAGCTCTTATGATTAGAGAACTTCCGGGGACGAAGTATTGGTCGGAGAGGAGGCGGAGACGGCGGCATCTCAGTGGAGTTTCTTAAACCCTTCGAGCAGGCGATTGAACAGTGAGAAGAGAGGAGGAACAATCCAACAGATTTGGCTACCATGCAATAGTAGTCACCAAGCTCTACTTTGTAAGCTATTAATGTACCAGTAACATCCAATGTGATACAATGTAACATTGTCAATATAGACATAGTGAGTGAGTATGATTTTGTTGCAGGTTCTAATATCTAGATTCTGAAATGAAATTCTAGTGAAACATCAGTACAACACTTTCTGTAGATATTAAAAGTTAGATCAGCAGTAATGGCTAACACAGTCGATCATCAGCTCTCTCTGTTCTACTCAGCAGTCTCTATATTTTAAATTATCATTAACTAGTTAAAACTTGCTACATCCTGAATCAAGTATGTAGTAAGGATAATTCTTTACAATAAACTATAAAGGACCTTTTTGACATGGCATAGAAAACTGTGGAACAATAGAAAAACTGTGTAATAATTTGATTTCAAAATATGAGAATATATATCATCTCTACATTTGGATCGAACCAATTTCATGATTTACAACAGGTCTATTATCAAATCATACATTTCTGATGGAAGATAATTGTAGAAAATAACATTGTCAAATTAAGGTTCATATGCTCATATTAACTCGAATTTCTGTTTTCAAATAGGAGTAACAATAGAGTTCCAGAGTTCTGCAACAGGCTACGTATTAACAAACATAAACTCAACAAAATTTTGTTAAATTCATTATGGATCTATTGGTCCTCAAGATCCTAGCAGTTCCAAAATTCTATGTGCCAAATATCATAGTTTTAATGATTTTTTCTGAGAATAATAGCAGTGGTTCAGAAACTAATATATGATTTCACAATCTATAATCACGTTTCCATAATACTCCGTATCTGCAAGTGTACCAACACTAATGAGAAACTCATAAATCACTTAGATCAATAATATTTACACATGCAATGCATCTTGTAGAAATCATTTATATACCAGAGCCACCTATTGGGGTCACCGACGATCATAGCATGGTCCCCAACAATTAGCAAGTGTATAATCCAATTCGGAGTAGAGTACATATAGACATTTTGATAGTATAAATGACATTTTTAATTAGTTTTTGTTTAATTAAAGTCAAGTACATATATATATAAAAAATAGTTTTCTGAATAACATCTACAAAAAGTTGTAATGGGAGTAAAAAAAATAAACAAACCAATTTCATGCTTACCCCAATCCTAATCACCCTATCACCTTCATTGAAGAATTTTATCAAATACTTCATAGGCAGAGCACTTCACAGGCAGAAAAAACTAATATTCACCAATGTTTGAAGTTGATGACATCCAAACAAAAACTCAGATAACCTTTGAGCTTAAAAAACAGAGGACTTAAGTTAAACATCTAATTTACAAAATTAGGCAAGAAATAGAGTGGAATTGAGTCAATAAATTCTATTAGCACAACACAACCTAGCCTTTACACTCGCACCTTAACAGAGTAAATTTAAAATAGATATATAGATTATAGATATCTTGATGGCTTCCACCAGAGCAGTCACATCTACGCCGGAATAACAACGGTCGGCCGACCGGTGGCGATTGTTCACTTTTTTTCAAAGAACTGAAGTTTGAAGAAAAAGTCAAAATCAGTAGTTAATTATATAGTAACAAAAAAGAAAGAAGAATCAGAGGAGTCGATTGAATTTATTAACCGAGAAGGAAACGAAGAGGAAGCGACGAAGCCGAGAAGGGTTGAGAGGAAAAGAATTGATCGAGAAGAAGAGAAGGAGTCGGTCGAATGAAGGACGGACTCGTTCATGAGTTGTTCAATTGAGCGAGTTAATGTTTAATTGACTCAGTGGTTTTTACAATTTAAAGGATCGTTTTCGGTGCTTTTATATATAAGATATTGATAAGTTAATTGATTAAAATTTAGTATTAATATAATAATTAGTTTATTTAATATTAATAAGTTAGTTGATTAAAAGTTTATTACTATTTATAGACATAGTTACATAAATAATTAAATATAATGATAATTGATCAGCACAATATTATACACTATATGACTATAATATTGCTAAAGTTAAAAGTATCAATGTGTTGTTACGTGTGGGCGGTGGGCCTGTGGCTTGTGCTAATGTGTCATTGTGCATTTGTGTTCATGAGTTGATGAGCATTTGTTGTGCATGGCTGATGAGCATGAGGCATGTAGCCTTAGCGACGGTCGGTGACGGGTCAATTTTCTAGTAGTATGACATTAGACAAAAAGGAAAAAAATTACCTCAGGAGTGAGGTCATGTGTCCTACACAGCTACATGCCTACATCTATATGTGTTGGTTAATGAAATGGAACCCGAACCAAAATAAAAAATGCCCCTAAGACCTCAGTTTGGGCCACAAAACAAATGCCTCGCTCCAATAGTCTAAAAAATGCATTGGTATTTATATAATATTTAAAATTATTTAAAAAAACTGTATGTATCAGACCGGCCAAGGCCTGGGCTACATGCCTCAGCAGGAAACATATTATTAATGTGCCAAACCTGGCCTTCTAATCAAAAAGTCAAGGTCTGGCATGGTCTTGTCAAAGGCCAAGGCCTTGGAGACAAAGTTTGGACCAAGCTTGACCGACCTGTTGTGCATCACTATATTTCAAATGCAAAAAAGTGATAACTACTCGAAAAAACCTTGCTATTGTTGTGAAACCCCAGATTTTATGAATAAAGATTTAATTTTTTCGAAATATTTTTTTAAATATTATGGTGTGAATTTGAGATAATGTTATAGTTGTGGGTAGTATTTATAAATTTTACAAAGTATGCAAGTTGTTGTATTATATTCGATTGGTCGGGGAATATTATTTTTGTCGGGGAATATTCGTACGACGGCACAATTATTGGTGGACCCCACAACGGAATTATTGTCGAATTGAGAAAACGACAAAAATATTTTATTAAAAATAACGGCGGAAGTTTTACCGTTGATACTGTTGAACTACTCGGTAGTAAAAGTACAGTAATACGTGTGGTTGCATAGTAGCATACGGTATTGATTATTGAGGCTTACGTGATTAGTCACTCAGTTTGATTCAATTATTGTCAATTAATAATATGAATTATTTAGCGATAATGAAGTTTTGTTTTATTCGTATTATTAACGTAATAAAACAGAAACATCTTTTTATATAAAACAGAATACTTTATTAAAGTTATTTTATAAATAGAATATATTATATTTTATTTAAAAGATTTTTCTTTAAATATGGACCGTCAGATTAAAGTAAATCAATATGGACCGTTCATGGATTAGTTACTATGCATTCTATTTTCCTATAAATAGAAGCTCATTCCTTCATTATTTTCTTATGAATTCACTGAACTCTAGAGAGAGAAACTATAGAGAGAAAGAAGAAAAGTATTCTGCTACTTAACTACTTCTTTATTTCAGTTCTTCTTTAAAACGGTAAGGGATATTATTTTGTTGTACTCGTAAGGGATATTATTTGTTGTACTCGTAAAAGGTATTCTTTCTTTCTTATTCATGAAGAGAACTTTTGTTATTCCATTCTTTATTATTCTGTTGGAATAACCTGTATACGTGGAC
Organism: Panax notoginseng; assembly: GCA_016801055.1. Taxonomy (NCBI): domain Eukaryota; kingdom Viridiplantae; phylum Streptophyta; class Magnoliopsida; order Apiales; family Araliaceae; genus Panax; species Panax notoginseng. Next base: position 52,097,859 of record CM029019.1, on the reverse strand, counting down.
TACCCTATACTTGGTAAAATTCTTCTGTTATTCCATTCTTTATTATTCTGCTGGAATAACCAGTATACGCGGACTACCCTATACTTGGTGACATTCTTCTATTATTCCGTCTTTATTATTATTCTGTTGGAATATCCTGTCTGTGCGTTTACGCCGGACCTGGTTCCATTATTTATTATTCTGTCGGAATATCTTATCTGTGTGTTTACGCCGGACCTGGTTCCATTATTTATTATTCTGTCGGAATATCCTGTCTGTGCGTTTTACGTCGGACCTGGTTCCATTCTTTATTATTCTGTTGGAATATCCTGTGTGCATTTTACACCGGATCTGGTTCCGTTATTTATTATTCTGTTGGAATAACCTGTCTGTGCTATCTATTGCATGCATGGTGATTTCTTTTGTTATTCCATTCTTTATTATACTCAGTTGGTTAAAACTTTGACTTCTATACTTCATAAAATTAGTGGAATATCTTTGATATTTGCGCTTCATCCAGTATCTTTTCATGTAAATATTCTTCTAAGAATTCTTGAATTTTACTCCACAAAGAAGTATCATATTGACAATTTGGACGTTGTTAATTCTTGAATAAATTAATTCTTGAACTTGTTTTATTGAATTCTTATATCATTGTCATCATCCTCATGCTTATATTATGTTGAAAGTCATCTGTGGCCTGTAGTGCATAGATGGACTTGGTATAATTATGACCAGGGATTATTCGGTGTAATCATAACCGTAATGTTACAAATGATGTGAAAAAAGTCCTCATTGGCCCGTAGTGCATTGATGGACAGTTTTTGGTATGATTATGGCTATGGATTCTTTTTGGCCGTAGTGCAAAGATGAATTGTTTTATGGCATGATCAGGACCGTTGATGAAAACATGATTATCTTTAGCCATAGTGGATGGATAATTCGTGGTCGTGATACTAAAGAATATCATTGGCCGTAGTGTAGGGGTGATTCGATGGTGTGGATTATTTATTAAGCTGAGTCCCAGCGATAAAAGTCATGAAAACCTTTTAAATCATAAAAGATAGTAGATTTTATTCTCTACTTGACTCTTTTAATGGATTGCTTGATCCGCTGCAGTTAAACTTGATGTCTATTGTATTTTATCAGTTTAACATTGTTGAAGACTAATGATAATTTATTCTGCATTATCTTAATCATAATATTTTTTACTGGGCTAGTTGAGCTCACCCTTTCTTTCACGGTTCTCTTCAGGAAATGAGAATATAGTTGGGACGAGTCGGGAAACGGAGTGATGGAACAGATGATAGCATTAGTAGTCCTCACTATTCTATGTAATAGTGTGATAATAATTGTAATGAGGACTCCTTTTGAGTATGGATACTCTCTAGAAGACAATATTTGTATTCAAACTCACAGTTTATGTTTTGTCGTATTGTACACGACAGTTGTATTAGTAAGTTGTATTTGAATTCTGTACCATGTATCTGGCGACCCAAGATGGGTGATGTATACCTAATGTTGGGGGCGTCACAGTTGGTATCAGAGCTTAGGGATATGATCCCTGTCTGAGTTGTGAGACAAGAACTAGGAGGGGAGAGACGAAAAATTCTTTCGCTAGTATGACCTACCTAAGTTTATTTGGTATTTAATTGGTCGGTCAGAGTATAGAGATAATATGTGATATGTTAATTAACCCTTATTTTGTAACAGTATTTGAAAATGGCATATGAAAATGTTGAGATAAGCAATGGAGTACAGGAGACCATTGAGTCTCCACAGATCAATAATCAGGACAATGTGCAACAGGATGACGATAATCCTCCTGTAAACAGCAACACTGATCAATTGACGAACGACGATACGTTTAAGAGCTTTTTAGAATTCATGCAACATCAGGCGAATGCGGCTTCTGTTCATAATGCAGGTGGAAATAATGGCAACCCACGGTTGGTCACCGCTAAGAAATTCAAGTAGCTGGGACCACCGGAGTTTTTGGGAAAGCCAGAACCACTTAAGGCGGAGACGTGGTTAAAGCAGATCACCAAGATATTTGATGTCTTGGGATGCTTCGAGGAGCAAAAGGTTCCCTTTGCCACCTTTATGTTGCGTGAAGAGGCAGATCACTAGTGGAAATCTGTAAAACATACCCAACCTGACGCACTCAAGATGTCTTGGGAGAAATTCCAGGAGCTGTTCAACGACAAGTACTTTTCCGAAAGCATTCGTCACATGAAGGAGGTTGAATTTATCAAGTTGAAGCAAAGCAACATGACCGTGTCGTAGTACGAAGCCAAGTTTGCCGAGTTGTCCCGATTTGCGTCCCACTTGGTTGATAATGAAGAAAGAATGACGCGGATGTTTTTAAGAGGTTTGAAGCCTGAGATACATCAATATCTTATCTCTCATAAACTGTGTTTGTATTCAGATGTTGTTAATAGGGCTCAGTTATTGGAGCGCGATAACGAGTCAACCCAACCAAAAGAGAGCAGCCGACAAAATGATAATACCGGTGATAACGGTCATCAAAGAGGTGACGATAAGCATGGAGGGAATCAACATGCCAGAAATGATAACTACTTCGGTGGTAATCATGACCAAAATAATAAGAATGGACATTTCAAGAAGAGAAGGTTCAATAATGACGTGAAGACGTCGGCACGATCACCCGTTTCAAAGGAAGAAGAACGACCACCGGTCGTATGTTTCAAATACGGACAGGAGGGACACATCCGTCCAAATTGTACGCAGCAATCTAAAGCGTGTTTTAATTGCGGAAGAGAAGGTCACCTAGCTCGATTTTGTCGTATGGTGAAGTCAAGTCCAGCTGGGATAGTGATGCCAAAGGATGTCCCAGACAAGCCAAAGCTGGTAGTTTAAGAGAGAGCATTTTTTTTTCGTGACGAGGAACCTGAATAAAATTATCACGGGTATGTTAGTTATAAACTCTTGCGAAGTCTATACCGTGTTAGATACCGGTTCTACTCACTCTTTTATTTTACCTAGTTGTGTTCAATGTTTAAACTTAACTCTGGAGAAGTTAGACTTTGATTTATCTGTTGAAATTCAGTTGGGAGAAACCTTCGTTGCCTCCACTATTTATAAATCTTGTTCAAATCAACACTTTCACGTTACCTGTCGATCTTATTTCTTTGAAAATACTTGCATTGATGTGATTTTTAGAAACGATTGGTTAACTGCTCATCATGCTTTTCGTAAGGTTGTTAGCTTTCATATTCCTAACCAACCTATTATGCGAATTCAAGTAACCAAACCACTAAAGTCAATCATTGTCATATAAAGCCATAAGTAAAGAGCCCCGAGCCTTTCGCTGATGACTTCCTTATGTGGAATGCACCGAAGCCAGACTTTCCGTAGGAGACGTTGTGAATGACGATGGCAAGTTGATAGGTATCAATGTGACGTGTTATCCAAGTCTTGGATGAGGGTCACAGTTTTGAATGATATTTCTATTGTTAATAAATTTCCTGACGTATTCTTGAAGACTTCTTAGCCTACCCCAGAGCATGAAATCGAATTTTGCATTGACCCCAGTACAAAACCCATTTCTTAAACCCTCAAATATTTTTTTAAACTAAAACGAACGTATTATGCGCTAAAGACGTTGGCTCGAGCTGTTGAAGATTATGATCGTACCATTCAATATCATCGTGGAAGTGCGAACGTGGTAGCTGACGCGTTGAGTAGAAGATCGTATGCGAGTGAGATGTTGTTAACACAAAGACCCATTTCGTATAACCTACAAATGATGAATATAGAGTTAAAGATTCTAGGGACCCATGTGAAGATAACGAATATACGATTAGAATTGACTTTAATCGATAAAGTTAAAGTCGTGCAAGCTACGGACCCGAAGCTGATGAATACTAAGAAGAAGGTTCAAGAGGGCGTTATTCTAGAAGCAAGAATCGATGAAGAGAGGAAATCTCAACCCTCGATTTAATTGGCCCATTTGAAATCCTCGATCAAGTAGGAACTGTAACTTATAGACTCGTTTTACCGCCAAGTATGTCGCGTGTTCATAATATTTTTTAACGTATTGATGTTACGTAAATATGTGGACGACCCGAACCACATTATTAATTTAGAACCGGACGAGATAACAGATAATTTAACGTATGAAGATGTTCCTGTTAAAATCTTGGAATGTATTCAACACTCAAAGGTTATACCTCAAGAGTTAGAATATGACGAAGTGTCCTCATCTATTCGACATACCAGGTACGTACGAAAATTTTGAGGGCGAAATTTCATAAGGAGGGGAGATTGTGAAACCCCAGATTTTATGAATAAAGATTTAATTTTTTCGAAATATTTTTTTAAATATTATGGTGTGAATTTGAGATAATATTATAGTTGTGGGTAGTATTTATAAATTTTGCAAAGTATGTAAGTTGTTGTATTATATTCGATTGGTCAGGGAATATTATTTTTGTCGGGGAATATTCGTACGACGACACAATTATTGGTGGACCCCACAACGGAATTATTGTCGAATTGAGAAAACGACAAAAATATTTTATTAAAAATAACGGCGGAAGTTTTACCATTGATACTATTAAACTACTCAATAGTAAAAGTACAGTAATACGTGTGGTTGCATAGTAGCACACAGTATTGATTATTAATACTTATGTGAGAAGTCACTCAGTTTGATTCAATTATTGTCAGTTAATAATATGAATTATTTAGCGATAATGAAGTTTTGTTTTATTCGTATTATTAAAGTAATAAAACAGAAACATCTCTTTATATAAAACAGAATACTTTATTAAAGTTATTCTATAAATAGAATATATTATATTTTATTTAAAAGATTTTTCTTAAAATATGAACCGTCAGATTAAAGTAAATCAATCTGGACCGTTCGTGGATTAGTTACTATGCATTCCATTTTCCTATAAATAGAAGCTCATTCCTTCATTATTTTCTTACGAATTCACTGAACTCTAGAGAGAGAAACTATAGAGAGAAACTATAGAGAGAAAGAAGAAAAGTATTCTGCTACTTAACTACTTCTTTATTTCAGTTCTTCTTTAAAACGGTAAGGGATATTATTTGTTATACTCGTAAGAGATATTATTTGTTATACTCGTAAAGTGTATTCTTTCTTTCTTATTCATGAAGAGAACTTCTGTTATTCCATTCTTTATTATTCTGTTGGAATAACCTGTATACGCGGACTACCCTATACTTGGTAAAATTCTTCTGTTATTCCATTCTTTATTATTCTGTTGGAATAACCAGTATACGCGGACTACCCTATACTTGGTGACATTCTTCTATTATTCCGTCTTTATTATTATTCTGTTGGAATATCCTGTCTGTGCGTTTACGCCGGACCTGGTTCCATTATTTATTATTCTGTCGGAATATCCTGTCTGTGCGTTTACGCTGGACCTGGTTCCATTATTTATTATTCTGTCGGAATATCTTTTCTGTGCGTTTTACGTCGGAGCTGGTTCCATTCTTTATTATTATGTTGGAATATTCTGTCTGTGCGTTTTACGCCGGACCTGGTTCCGTTATTTATTATTCTGTTGGAATAACCTGCCTGTGCGATCTATCGCATGCATGGTGATTTCTTTTGTTATTCCATTCTTTATTATACTCAGTTGGTTAAAACTTTGACTTCTATACTTCATGAAATTAGTGAAATATCCTTGATATTTACGCTTCATCCAGTATCTTTTCATGTAAATATTCTTTTAAGAATTCTTGAATTTTACTCCACAAAGCAGTATCATATTGACAATTTGGACGTTGTTAATTCTTGAATAAATTAATTCTTGAACTTGTTTTATTGAATTTTTATATCATTGTCATCATCCTCATGCTTATATTATGTTGAAAGTCATATGTGGCCTGTAGTGCATAGATGGACTTGGTATGATTATGACCAGGGATTATTCGGTGTAATCATAACCGTAATGTTACAAATGATGTGAAAAAAGTCCTCATTGGCCCATAGTGCATTGATGGACAATTTTTGGTATGATTATGGCTATGGATTCTCTTTGGCCGTAGTGCAAAGATGAATTATTTTATGGCATGATCAGGACCGTTGATGAAAACATGATTATCTTTAGCCGTAGTGCATGGATAATTCGTGGTCGTGATACTAAAGAATATCCTTGGCCATAGTGCAGGGGTGATTCGATGATGTGGATTATTTATTAAGCTGAGTTCCAGCGATAAAAGTCATGAAAAACCTTTTAAATCATAAAAGATAGTAGATTTTATTCTCTACTTGACTCTTTTAATGAATTGCTTGATCCGCTGCAGTTAAACTTGATGTCTATTGTATTTTATCAGTTTAACATTGTTGAAGACTAATGATAATTTATTCTGCATTATCTTAGTCATAATATTTTTTACTGGGCTAGTTGAGCTCACCCTTTCTTTCACGGTTCTCTTCAGGAAATGAGAATATAGTTGGGACGAGTCGGGAAACGGAGTGATGGACCAGATGATAGCATTAGTAGTCCTCACTATTCTATGTAATAGTGTGATAATAATTGTAATGAGGACTCCTTTTGAGTATGGATACTCTCTAGAAGACAATATTTGTATTCAAACTCACAGTTTATGTTTTGTCGTATTGTACACGACAGTTGTATTAGTAATTTGTATTTGAATTCTGTACCATGTATCTGGCGACCCAAGATGGGTGATGTATACCTAATTTTGGGAGCGTCACAATTGTGTTGTTTCCCAAAGGCACAATAGAGATCTAGATGGGAAGTTGAATAGATCTTTAAAAACTTTTACTTATTTAAAGATTAGTTACCAGATAATTAATTTGTTCAATTAATCTTAGCAAAGCGGAATATTAGTTTGAAAACTCCCCTGAAAGATTTAATAAAATCACAGCTCTAAATTTAGTTCTATGGATGTTAGTCACTCATAAATATAACAAATATAACATATATTTGATTAAAAGTAATTGGCACAAGATATTTTTAAGTGGTTTCAGAGTACAAACAACTCCTAGTCCACACTTCTACTTCATCAACAAGTACTAAATCCACTAAGGATGGGGTCATTAAGATCTATTACAATTGAACCACTTAGGTTCCTTTGAGTCACTTAGTCTCCGTAAGGTCACTTAAACTAGGTCACTTAGACCTCTTCAACATAGTTAGACTTGGATGAAAGTCCCTAAGACAATCGAATCACACTGAAATGATGATAGTGTTGGGTGTTGCTAAACTTTGCAATAAGCTTGATCATTTTTAGTACTTTGCAGCTTGAATAATATATTCAGTTTCATAGAGTAGAGCTTGATTTGATTTGGTAGAGTTTCAACTTTTTTTTCTTGATGATTCGTACTTGGATTTGAATTCGTACTCTTTTATAGACTTCTAAAAATTAGCTCGTTGGAGAGTTTCTGTTGGTGCATTTAATGCTATGCTCCAGGATGTTCTCTAATATTGACTTGTAGGGTAGATATTAAAGTTACTTTCAGTTATAGCAAGTCACATTAGACTGCAATCTCACCTACTACATTTAGTTGTAATCTAGTAGTTTAGGCAAACCACTATTTGATCTTCTTATCTAAATTTGAAGATGGTGAGTATCATCTTGAAATCTTAGCTCTGAGACACTTTGTATTTGTCATTCTGATGACAGTTTTGACATGCTCTACGAACTTGATTAATAGTAGAGTGATGAGGAACGTATAGTCTGAGATCTACATTCTACTTATCGACTTTGATCAACGAGCATCCGTTCTATGATCTGCTCTACAAAAAGCTTTCTAAGAGGAGCACTCTATAATGTTTGAGCAGACTCGTCGGACTTCTCTACATTCTTCGAATACTTCAGCAACACTACAATTCTGAAGATAGCTCTACAAACTTTGTTGTCGCTTTGAAGCTTTACGACTACTCATGTGACGCCCCCAAAATTAGGTATACATCACCCATCTTGGGTCGTCAGATACATGGTACAGAAAACAAATGCAACTTACTAATACAACTGTTGTGTACAATACGACAAAACATAACTGTGAGCTTGAAAATAATTATTGTCTACTAGAGACTATACAAACTCAAAAGGAGTCCTCATTACAATTATTGTCACACTATTTAATAGAATAGTGAGGACTACTAATACTATCATCTGGTCCATCACTCCGTTTCCCGACTTGTCCCAGCTATATTCTCATTTCCTGAAGAGAACAGTGAAAGAAAGGGTGAGCTCAACTAGCCCAGTAAGAAATATTATGACTAAGATAATGCAGAATAAATTATCATTAGCCTTCAACAGTGTTAAACTGATAAAATATAACGAACATCAAGTTTAACTGCAGCGGAACAAGCAATACATTAAAAGAGTCAAGTAGAAAATAAAATCTACTATCTTCTATGATTTAAAAGGTTTTTCAACACTGTTATCGCTGGGACTCAGCTTAATAAAATAATCCACATCATCGAATCACCCCTGCACTACGACCAAGGATATTCGTGTATTCATTAATGGTCATGATCATGCCAACAACTATCCATCAATGCACTACGGGCCAATGAGGAATTTTACCACATCATTTATAACAGATTATACCGAATAATTCCTGGTCATAATCATAGCAAGTCCATCTATGCACTATAGACCACATATGAATTTCAACATTTTATAAACATGAGGATGATGACAATGATATAAGAATTCAATAAAACAAGTTCAAGAATTAATTTATCCAAGAATTAGCAACGTCCAAATTGTCAACATGATACTGCTTTGTGAAGTAAAATTCAAGAATGCTTAGAAGAATATTTTCATGAAAAGATACTGGATGAAACTCAATTATCAAGGATATTCCACAAATTTCATGGAGTATAGAAGTCAAAACTTAACCAACTGAGTATAATAAAGAATAGAATAACAAAAGAAATCACCATGCATGCGATAGACCGCACAGACAGGTTATTCCAACAGAATGATAAATAATGGAACCAGGTCCGGCGTAAAACGCACAGACATGATATTCCGACAGAATAATAATAAAGACGGAACCAGGTCCGGTGTAAAACACACAGACAGGATGTTCCAACAGAATAATATTAAAGACGGAACCAGGTCTGGCGTAAAACACACAGACATGATGTTCCAACAGAATAATTGTAAGACCCCAACTTATTAATGAATAAAATCAAATTTTCTCTAAATATTATTGTGAATAATAAGGGGTTAATTTGATATAATACTTTGGTTATGGGTGAAATGTGCAAATTTTGCAAAATAAGCAAGTGGTTATAAAATATTTATTTTTGGTCGGTGAATATTCGGTTGGTCGTGGAATATTCTTGCTGTCGGGGAATATTCGTACGACGACGCAGCCTTGTGTGGGCCCCATAACGAAAAGCGATTGGATGAAGAAAACGACAAGTATAAGTTGTTTATAAATAACGGCGTAGTTGTTACCGTTAATACTGTTGGAATACCCGGTGGTTAAAATACAGTAGCACACGGTATTGCACCAATTATTGATTCTTACGTAAGAAGGCACTACTCAATAATTGTTACAGTAGTTATTATTCAATATTTTATTTTATTGATTCAATAATTGCTGCGTTGATATTTTATATTATTGTTGTTTCAATAATTGTTGCTGCACAGTATTTTCATTTATCAGATCAATAATTCATATTATTTGAATAATATTATTAGATAACATTATTGGCAATGTCTAGAAAGTTCTGTCTAAGGAGAGGTTTGGTCATCTAATTGCGCGCCAGTAAGGAGAAATCCTTATTGGAAAGCCCCCTCTTTCCTGGGAACGGCCTGGTTGTCATAAATGTGATTCTGTAATATTATTTGTGAATAATTAATTATTGATTCATATGATAAGGAAATATTTATTTTATGTGGATATAAATGAGGGATATATTTTTGTGGTTAAAAATGAAGGAGTTAATGTTGAGGTTTTTGTCAGTATTTTTGTCGGAATGGAGGTATTAAAAATCAGGGTTTTTGAGATAGTTTGCGGGGGTTATAATTTTTAATCCGACCGTTGGATCGTGGTAATTTTTGGATATGTTATACATATATAAGTTGAGTATATGTCCACAAATTTTGAACCGTTAAAAATGAACGTATGATTTATTACGAATTTTACAAGATGACTGGTTCAGAAATTGTTGAATTTTCGGAGTTTATCATTTTGGTGGAAAATTCTAGAATTGGTGGGCCCCACTTGTGGTTGGTGAAAAAATGTGCTGAATTATATTTCAAATGTGGTGGGTGGGAATAGTAGCAGGTAAAGCCATCAGGTTGCAGGTCAAACCTACCAAAATTTTCCTATAAATAGAGGGCTAAGTTAGAATTGAAAATCACACCAGAAACAAGTTTTCTCTCTTTCTCTCTCTAGATTATTGAGTGTATTTTGTGAGTATTTAGATACTTTGAGAGTTTCTATTCATCAGAGCAAGTTTCTTTCAGCCTTATACCGGTATTCCGACCAGAAGTACTGATATTTTGAGGTAAGGGATATTATTTTCTTCTTAAATGATATTATTTTCTTCAATATCATTATGCTGAAATATTGATATGAGTTTTTATCAAATTTGGAACTTTTTGTGTCGGGGTTACTATTCACGTATACGGCACTATTCACGTATACGGCACTATTCACGAATACGGCACTATTCACCGAAAAATAAAATTTTCCCTTTTTGTCCAAGATGTCTATTATGGTTACTATCTTTGATTGTATCCATGTTTTGATCTTTATTTTTGAATTCTGCTTCACAATTGATTATTATGAAGTATTATTGATCTTGGATAAACTGTTATACGAATCCCTACTATTTGTCCTTCTGTCTCATTGGATTCGTTCTCTTTAAGATATTTTTCATCATCCTCAGTCCTAAATGATGATATTACTGAATATCTTTGGCCTGTAGTGCAAAGATGTATAATTACTTGATGAATATCTTTGGCCTGTAGTGCAAAGATGAACAGGTGTTGAGATGAACATGACCGACTGATGATACAAATGAATATCTTTGGCCTGTAGTGCAAAGATGAATATTTGGTTAAAGATGATTATTAATTGATGTTACAGGGATAAAATATTGATGATGGACTTTTAAATCTTAGAAGATAGTAGAATTCTTTCTCTACTTGACTCTTCTAATGGTTTGCTGTTTCCGCTGCAGTTGTTGATCTAAAACTTGTTGTCGATTATATTTTATCAGATTTTTCCCTGTTGAAGACTAACGATAATTTGTTGTATATTATCTTAGTCATAATATTCTTTACTGGGCTAGTTGAGCTCACCCTTTTCCTTTTTGTTCCATTTTTCTTCTCAGGAGGTGAGAACATAGCAGGATCTAGTCGGGGTATGGAGTGATGGTTCTAGAAAGATGTATTAGCAGTCCTCACTATTTCTGTAAAATAGTGTTTGAATAATTGTAATGAGGATTTATTTGAGTGTGGATATTGTCTAGAAGACAATATTTGTATTTAAACTCACAGTATGTGTTGTCGTATTTTGCACGACAATTGTATTATTGAAGTTGTAGTTTGCTTTCTGTACCATGTATTTGGCGACTCAGAATGGGTGTTGTATACCTATTCTGGGGGCGTCACAGTTGGTATCAGAGCTATTAGTCGCTGGTGACTTCCTGTTGATGATAGCCAGACTCTCCGTAGGGACGGTTCTGCGGTAGCAAACTGATAGGTACCATTGTGAGGTTGAAGCACCATGAGAGTCACAGTTGGTATCAGAGCTTAGAGATATGATCCCTGGCTGAGATGTGAGACAAGAACTAGGAGGGGAGAGACGGGGAATTCCTTCGCTAGTATGACCTGACTAAGTTTATTTGGTGTTTATTTGGTCGGTCAGAGTATAGGGATAATATATGACATGACTATTAACCCTTGTTTTATGGCAGTATTTAAGAATGGCAGCTGAGAACGTTAATAATGGAGTAAATCAGACCGTGGAGACACCTTTGATCACTACCCAGGGGAACGTGCAACAGGAAGGCAATATTCCTCCTGTAAACAACGTTACCGAGCAAACGATGAATGATGGAATGTTTAGGAGCTTTTTGCAGTTCATGCAAAATCAGACGAGGGAGACTCGTGTGCAGAATACGGGTGGAAATGATAACAACGCGCGGTTTGTCACAGCTAAGCAGTTCAAAGAATTGGGACCACCAGAATTTAAGGGAAAGCCGGATCCGATCATGGCGGAAACGTGGGTCAAGCAAATTACCAAGATATTTGATGTCTTGGGATGCACGGAGGAACAGAAGGTTCCATTCGCCACATTTATGTTCCGCGGTGAGGCAGACTACTGGTGGGAGTCTGTGAAGCGTACCCAGCCTGACGCACTCAACATGTCCTGGGAAACATTTCAAAAACTGTTCAATGACAAGTACTTTCCTGAAAGTATTCGTCATATGAAGGAGGTTGAGTTTATTAGACTGGAACAAAACAACATGACGGTGTCCCAGTACGAGGCGAAGTTTGCAGAGTTATCCAGGTTTGCACCTCATTTGGTCGAAAATGAGGAACGAATGACAAGGATGTTTCTGAGAGGTCTAAAACCCGAGATTCGGCAATATCTTATCTCTCATAAATTTTCTTTATATTCAGATGTTGTAAACAGGGCTCAATTATTAGAGCGAGATAATGAGTATGTGCAACCGAGGGACCACAACCAGGGTCATACCGGTGGCGGCAGTCATCGAAGCAATGAAAACCAGCAGGGAGGAAAACATTCGGACAAAAGCGGTAACCACTCTGGTGGTAATCGTGGTCGTGATAATAGAAGGAGCGAGTCGGGAGGAGATTTCAAGAAGAGAAGGTACAACAATGATAACGTGAAGACGTCAGCACAAACATCAACTGTTTCTAGGGGAGGAGAACGACCACCGGTCGTATGTTACAAATGTGGGAAAGAGGGACATATCAGCCCAAACTGCCCACAACAATCCAAGGTATGTTATAACTGTGGAAAGGAAGGTCATATAGCTCGAGAGTGTTCTGTAGCAAAACCAAGTTCAGCGGGGATGGTGACTCCAAAAGTTATCCCGGATAAGTCGAAATCAGCGGTTCCTGGAAGGGCGTTTGTCGTTACTGGCCAAAACGCGAGAAACCCGAACGAGGTGATCACGGGTAAGCTAATCTTGAATTCTTGCGAAGTTTATACTTTACTAGATACCGGTTCTACCCATTCTTTTATCTCTCCTGCTTGTGCTCAACGTTTAAACTTGACTCCGGAGAAATTGGACTTTAACTTATCTGTTGAAACTCCGTTGGGTGAAACCTTCGTTACATCTACAGTTTATAAATCTTGCATGATCCAAGTTGGCACTATCACATTACCTGTTGATCTTATCTCTTTAAAGATACTTGCTTTTGATGTGATTTTAGGAATTGATTGGTTAACCACTCATCATGCTAAAATTGATTGTTTTCGTAAGGTTGTTAGTTTTCATATTCCTAACCAACCTGTCATACGAATTCAAACTACTAAACCACTAAAATCAGTCACTGTCATATCAAGCCACAAAGCTATTCGTTTATTGAAAAACGGATGTCAAGCTTTCTTAGCCCATGTTATGGATTTGAACAAAGACAAGTCAGATTTGAATAATATTTCTATTGTTAGAGAATTTTCCGATGTATTTCCTGAAGAACTTCCCGGTCTACCCCCGGAACGAGAAATTGAATTCTTTATTGACCTTGAACCCGGTACAAAGCCCATTTCTAAAACCCCATATCGAATGGCTCCTATTGAACTTCAGGAGTTAAAAGTCCAACTACAGGAGTTGTTGGACATCGGTTTTATTCGTCCTAGTACGTCTCCTTGGGGTGCTCCTGTTTTATTCGTAAAGAAGAAAGACGGGAGTATGCGACTTTGTATTGACTATCGAGAATTGAACCATGTCACCATCAAGAATAGGTATCCGCTACCTCGCATTGATGACCTGTTTGACCAGTTGCAAGGAGCACAATTCTTTTCAAAGATCGATCTTCGTTCTGGATATCATCAGCTGAAGATTAAAACTGAGGATATTCCAAAGACTGCCTTCAGAACTCGGTACGGGCATTATGAATTCTTAGTAATGTCTTTTGGATTGACTAATGCTCCTGCTGCCTTCATGGATATGATGAACCGTGTATTCAAAGAATATTTGGATCAGTTCGTTGTTGTCTTTATTGATGACATCCTCATCTATTCCAAAAGCCGTGAAGATCATGAGCGCCATTTGAAGCTGGTACTGCAAAGGCTTCGTGAAAACAAGCTATATGCCAAACTGAAGAAATGCGAGTTCTGGCTTGAGGAAGTAGCATTCCTTGGGCACGTGGTGTCAAAACATGGAGTATCTGTCGACCCGGCGAAGATTGAAGCCATACAAAGTTGGGAGCAACCGAAGTCGGTAACCGAAGTACGTAGCTTTCTGGGCTTAGCTGGTTATTATCGGAGATTTGTGGAAGGATTTTCTCGAATCGCTACTCCGTTAACTCAGCTGACTCGGAAAGATACAAAATTCGTATGGAGTGAGGAATGCGAGAAGAGTTTCCAAGAACTCAAGAGGAGACTCATTTCGGCACCTGTTTTGACAATACCATCTGGTTCGGATGGATTTGTTATCTACAGCGATGCTTCAGGCAAAGGGTTAGGATGTGTTCTCATGCAACATGGGAAAGTCATAGCCTATGCCTCACGACAACTCAAAGAATATGAGAGGAATTATCCTACTCATGATTTGGAGTTGGCAGCAGTCGTTTTTGCGTTGAAGATCTGGAGACACTACCTGTATGGGGAGAAAGTGGAGATCTATACAGATCATAAAAGCCTCAAATATTTCTTCACCCAAAAGGAACTCAACATGCGGCAACGACGTTGGCTTGAGCTGTTGAAAGATTACGATCATACCATCCAATACCATCCTGGAAAAGCAAACGTAGTAGCTGACGCATTGAGTAGAAGATCATATGCGGGTACGAGTGCAATGTTTTTAACACAAAGGCCCATTTTGTATGACTTGCAAAGGATGGAGATAGAGATGAAGGCTCCAAGTACCCACATGATGATATCAAATATACGAGTAGAACCGACTTTAATCGATAAAGTTAAAGCTGCTCAAGCTACGGATATAGAGCTGATGCGTATGAAGAAGAAAGTGCAAGAAGGTGCTATTCCAGAAGCAAGAATCGATGAAGAAGGAATACTTCGAGTCAACTCCAGACTTTGTGTTCCTAACGATTTTGACTTGAAGCATAGAATAATGATGGAGGCACACAACACACCGTTTGCAATCCATCCTGGGAGTACCAAAATGTATCACGATCTTCGACATACATTTTGGTGGAGCAATATGAAAAGAGAGATCGCGGAGTTTATCTCGAGATGTTTAACTTGTCAACGTGTAAAAGCGGAGCATCAAGTACCAAAGGGTCCATTGCAACCACTTGAGATTCCGAAATGGAAGTGGGAACACATTACTATGGATTTTGTTACGGGTCTTCCCAAGGTTTCTCAAGGCATAGATGCGATTTGGGTTATTGTTGATAGATTAACCAAGTCCGCTCATTTCTTGCCGATACGTGAGACTTATTCCCTTGAACGTCTTGCTAGTATGTACGTGAACGAGATTGTGAGATTGCATGGCATGCCAGTATCCATAGTTTCGGATCGTGACCCAAGATTCACTTCACGATTTTGGGTTAGCTTGCAGAAAGCTATGGGCACGGATTTACGATTCAGTTCAGCATACCATCCTCAAACGGACGGACAATCAGAGAGGACTATTCAAACTCTTGAAGATCTATTAAGACTTTGTGTCTTAGATCTCAAAGGGAGTTGGGATAAGTACCTACCATTGGTGGAATTCTCCTACAACAACAGTTATCAGGCGAGCATAGGTATGGCTCCATTTGAGGCGTTGTATGGAAGAAAATGTCGTTCTCCAGTATGCTGGGACGAGGTGGGTGAAGCAACATTGTTGGGACCAGAATTGGTACGCATTACTACAGAGAAGATCCAAACGATTCGACAACGTATACAAACGGCACAGGATCGACAAAAGAGTTATGCGGATCTTCATCGGAAGGACGTGGAATTTAATATTGGGGATCATGTATTGTTACGTGTTGCACCATGGAAGGGAGTTACAAGATTTGGGAAGAGAGGAAAGCTCAATCCAAGATTTGTTGGTCCATTTGAGATTCTTGAGCGAATAGGAAATGTGGCATATAGACTCGCATTACCTCCAAGCATGTCTCGTGTTCATAATGTTTTTCACATATCTATGCTTCGTAAATATGTTAAAGACCCGAACCACATTATTGAGTTAGAACCAGACGAGATAGCTGAAGATTTAACGTACGAGGAGGTACCTGTTAAGATCTTGGATAGGAAAGAGCATGTCCTACGCACGAAGGTTATACCACAAGTTAAGGTTTTGTGGAGAAACCATGCTATTGAAGAAATGACCTGGGAGTTGGAATCAGAAATGAAAGCGAGGTATCCTCACCTTTTTGAAACATCAGGTACGTACGTCAATTTCGAGGACGAAATTTCATAAGGAGGGGAGGTTGTAAGACCCCAACTTATTAATGAATAAAATCAAATTTTCTCTAAATATTATTGTGAATAATAAGGGGTTAATTTGATATAATACTTTGGTTATGGGTGAAATGTGCAAATTTTGCAAAATAAGCAAGTGGTTATAAAATATTTATTTTTGGTCGGTGAATATTCGGTTGGTCGTGGAATATTCTTGCTGTCGGGGAATATTCGTACGACGACGCAGCCTTGTGTGGGCCCCATAACGGAAAGCGATTGGATGAAGAAAACGACAAGTATAAGTTGTTTATAAATAACGGCGTAGTTGTTACCGTTAATACTGTTGGAATACCCGGTGGTTAAAATACAGTAGCACACGGTATTGCACCAATTATTGATTCTTACGTAAGAAGGCACTACTCAATAATTGTTACAGTAGTTATTATTCAATATTTTATTTTATTGATTCAATAATTGCTGCGTTGATATTTTATATTATTGTTGTTTCAATAATTGTTGCTGCACAGTATTTTCATTTATCAGATCAATAATTCATATTATTTGAATAATATTATTAGATAACATTATTGGCAATGTCTAGAAAGTTCTGTCTAAGGAGAGGTTTGGTCATCTAATTGCGCGCCAGTAAGGAGAAATCCTTATTGGAAAGCCCCCTCTTTCCTGGGAACGGCCTGGTTGTCATAAATGTGATTCTGTAATATTATTTGTGAATAATTAATTATTGATTCATATGATAAGGAAATATTTATTTTATGTGGATATAAATGAGGGATATATTTTTGTGGTTAAAAATGAAGGAGTTAATGTTGAGGTTTTTGTCAGTATTTTTGTCGGAATGGAGGTATTAAAAATCAGGGTTTTTGAGATAGTTTGCGGGGGTTATAATTTTTAATCCGACCGTTGGATCGTGGTAATTTTTGGATATGTTATACATATATAAGTTGAGTATATGTCCACAAATTTTGAACCGTTAAAAATGAACGTATGATTTATTACGAATTTTACAAGATGACTGGTTCAGAAATTGTTGAATTTTCGGAGTTTATCATTTTGGTGGAAAATTCTAGAATTGGTGGGCCCCACTTGTGGTTGGTGAAGAAATGTGCTGAATTATATTTCAAATGTGGTGGGTGGGAATAGTAGCAGGTAAAGCCATCAGGTTGCAGGTCAAACCTACCAAAATTTTCCTATAAATAGAGGGCTAAGTTAGAATTGAAAATCACACCAGAAACAAGTTTTCTCTCTTTCTCTCTCTAGATTATTGAGTGTATTTTGTGAGTATTTAGATACTTTGAGAGTTTCTATTCATCAGAGCAAGTTTCTTTCAGCCTTATACCGGTATTCCGACCAGAAGTACTGATATTTTGAGGTAAGGGATATTATTTTCTTCTTAAATGATATTATTTTCTTCAATATCATTATGCTGAAATATTGATATGAGTTTTTATCAAATTTGGAACTTTTTGTGTCGGGGTTACTATTCACGTATACGGCACTATTCACGTATACGACACTATTCACGAATACGGCACTATTCACCGAAAAATAAAATTTTCCCTTTTTGTCCAAGATGTCTATTATGGTTACTATCTTTGATTGTATCCATGTTTTGATCTTTATTTTTGAATTCTGCTTCACAATTGATTATTATGAAGTATTATTGATCTTGGATAAACTGTTATACGAATCCCTACTATTTGTCCTTCTGTCTCATTGGATTCGTTCTCTTTAAGATATTTTTCATCATCCTCAGTCCTAAATGATGATATTACTGAATATCTTTGGCCTGTAGTGCAAAGATGTATAATTACTTGATGAATATCTTTGGCCTGTAGTGCAAAGATGAACAGGTGTTGAGATGAACATGACCGACTGATGATACAAATGAATATCTTTGGCCTGTAGTGCAAAGATGAATATTTGGTTAAAGATGATTATTAATTGATGTTACAGGGATAAAATATTGATGATGGACTTTTAAATCTTAGAAGATAGTAGAATTCTTTCTCTACTTGACTCTTCTAATGGTTTGCTGTTTCCGCTGCAGTTGTTGATCTAAAACTTGTTGTCGATTATATTTTATCAGATTTTTCCCTGTTGAAGACTAACGATAATTTGTTGTATATTATCTTAGTCATAATATTCTTTACTGGGCTAGTTGAGCTCACCCTTTTCCTTTTTGTTCCATTTTTCTTCTCAGGAGGTGAGAACATAGCAGGATCTAGTCGGGGTATGGAGTGATGGTTCTAGAAAGATGTATTAGCAGTCCTCACTATTTCTGTAAAATAGTGTTTGAATAATTGTAATGAGGATTTATTTGAGTGTGGATATTGTCTAGAAGACAATATTTGTATTTAAACTCACAGTATGTGTTGTCGTATTTTGTACGACAATTGTATTATTGAAGTTGTAGTTTGCTTTCTGTACCATGTATTTGGCGACTCAGAATGGGTGTTGTATACCTATTCTGGGGGCGTCACAATAATAATAAAGACGGAACCAGGTCCGGTGTAAAACACACAGACAGGATGTTCCAACAGAATAATAGAAGAATGTCACCAAGTATAGGGTAGACCGCGTATACAGGTTATTCCAACAGAATAATAAGAAATGGAATAATAACAGTTCTCTTCATGAATAAGAAAGAATAACACCCCTTACCATTTTAAAGAAGAACTGAAATAAGGAAGTAGTTAAGTAGCAGGATACTTTTCTTCTCTCTCTCTATCGTTTCTCTCTCTAGAGTTCAGTGAATTCGTAAGAAATAATGAAGGAACGAGCTGCTATTTATAGAAAAATAGAATGCATAGTAACTAATCCATGAACGGTCCAGATTGATTACTTTAATCTGACGGTCCATATTTAAAGAAAAATCTTTTTAATAAAATATAATATATTCTATTTATAGAATAACTTTAATAAAGTATTCTGTTTTATATAAAAAGATGTTTCTGTTTTATTACGTTAATAATACGAATAAAACAAAACTTCATTATCGCTAAATAATTCATATTATTAACTGACAATAATTGAATCAAATTGAGTGACTTATCACATAAGCATTAATAATCAATACCGTGTGCTACTATGTAACCACACGTATTACTGTACTTTTACTACCGAGTAGTTCAACAGTATCAATGGTAAAACTTCTGCCATTATTTTTAATAAAATATTTTTGTCATTTACCAAAAACAAGTTCAGCCAGGATGGAGACACCAAAGGCCGTCCCAGAAAAGTCAAAACCGGTAGTGCAAGGGAGAGCGTTTGTTGTGACCTCCCAGAAAGCAAGGAACCCGAATGAGGTCATCACGGGTAAGCTTATCATAAACTCTAACAAAGTTTATACTTTATTTGATACTGGTTCTACCCATTCTTTTATTTCTCCTACGTGCGCTCATCGATTAAATTTGACTCCGGAGAAATTAGACTTTAATTTATCTGTTGAAACTCCATTGGGAGAAACCTTCATTACATCCACGGTTTATAGGTCTTGTTTGGTTCAAGTTGGTACCCACACTTTACCTGTCGATCTTATTTCATTAAAAATACTTGCATTTGACGTGATTCTAGGGATTGATTGGTTAACTACTCATCATGTAAAAATTGATTATTTTCGTAAGGTTGTTAGCTTTCATATTCCTAATCGACCTATTATGCGAATTCAAGCAACCAAATCATTAAAATCAATCGCTGTCATCTCAAGCCATAAAGCTATTCGTTTATTGAAAAACGGATGTCAAGCTTTCTTAGCTCCTATCACGGATCTAAACAAAAATACGTCAGTTTTGAATGATATTTCTATTGTTAATAAATTCCCTGACGTATTTCCTGAAGAACTTCCTGGCCTACCCCCAGAGCGTGAAATTGAATTTTGTATCTACCTTGAACCCGGTACAAAACCCATTTCCGAAGCCCCATATCGAATGGCTCCTATTGAACTTTAGGAGTTAAAGATCCAACTGTAGGAATTGTTAGACATTGGCTTTATTCGTCCTAGTACTTCTCCTTGGGGTGCTCCTGTTCTATTCATGAAGAAGAAAGATGGAAGTATGCGCAACTGTGTCGCCCCCAAAATTAGGTATACATCACCCATCTTGGGTCGTCAGATTCATGGTACAGAAAACAAATACAACTTACTAATACAACTGTTGTGTACAATACGACAAAACATAACTGTGAGTTTGAAAATAATTATTGTCTACTAGAGACTATACAAACTCAAAAGGAGTCCTCATTACAATTATTGTCACACTATTTAATAGAATAGTGAGGACTACTAATACTATCATCTGGTCCATTACTCCATTCCCCGACTTGTCCTAGCTATATTCTCATTTCCTGAAGAGAACAATGAAAGAAAGGGTGAGCTCAACTAGCCTAGTAAGAAATATTATGACTAAGATAATGCAGAATAAATTATCATTAGCCTTCAACAGTGTTAAACTGATAAAATATAACGAACATCAAGTTTAACTGCAGCGGAACAAGCAATCCATTAAAAGAGTCAAGTAGAAAATAAAATCTACTATCTTCTATGATTTAAAAGGTTTTTCAACACTGTTATCGCTGGGACTCAGCTTAATAAAATAATTCACATCATCGAATCACCCCTGCACTACGGCCAAGGATATTCGTGTATTCATTAATGGTCATGATCATGCCAACAACTGTCCATCAATGCACTACGGGCCAATTAGGACTTTTACCATATCATTTGTAATATTACGGTCATGATTATACCAAATAATCCCTGGTCATAATCATACCAAGTCCATCTATGCACTACAGGCCACAGATGACTTTCAACATTTTATAAACATGAGGATGATGACAATGATATAAGAATTCAATAAACACAAGTTCAAGAATTAATTTATCCAAGAATTAACAACGTCCAAATTGTCAACATGATACTGCTTTGTGGAGTAAAATTCAAGAATGCTTAGAAGAATATTTTTATGAAAAGATATTGGATGAAACGCAATTATCAAGGATATTTCACAAATTTCATGGAGTATAGAAGTCAAAATTTAACCAACTAAGTATAATAAAGAATGGAATAACAAAAGAAATCACCATGCATGCGATAGACCGCACATACAGGTTATTCCAACAGAATGATAAATAATGGAACCAGGTCCAGCGTAAAACGCACGGATAAGATATTCCAACAGAATAATAATAAAGATGGAACCAGGTCCGGTGTAAAACACACAGACAAGATGTTCCAACAGAATAATAATAAAGACAGAACCAGGTCTGGTGTAAAACACACAAACAGGATGTTCCAACAGAATAAGAATAAAGACGGAACCAGGTCCGGTGTAAATACACAGACAGGATGTTCCAACAGAATAATAGAAGAATGTCACCAAGTATAGGGTAGACCGCGTATACAGGTTATTCCAACAGAATAATAAGAAATGGAATAACAACAGTTCTCTTCATGAATAAGAAAGAATAACACCCCTTACCGTTTTAAAGAATAACTGAAATAATAAAGTAGTTAAGTAGCAGAATACTTTTCTTCTCTCTCTCTATAGTTTCTCTCTCTAGAGTTTAGTGAATTCGTAAGAAATAATGAAGGAATGAGCTGCTATTTATAGAAAAATAGAATGCATAGTAACTAATCCATGAACGGTCCAGATTGATTACTTTAATCTGACGGTTCATATTTAAAGAAAAATCTTTTCAATAAAATATAATATATTCTATTTATAGAATAACTTTAATAAAGTATTCTGTTTTATATAAAAAGATGTTTCTGTTTTATTACGTTAATAATACGAATAAAACAAAACTTTATTATCGCTAAATAATTCATATTATCAACTGACAATAATTGAATCAAACTGAGTGACTTATCACATAAGCATTAATAATCAATACCGTGTGCTACTATGCAACCACACGTATTACTGTATTTTTACTACCGAGTAGTTCAACAGTATCAATGGTAAAACTTCCGCCGTTATTTTTAATAAAATATTTTTGTCGTTTACTAAAAATAAGTTCAGCCAGGATGGAGACACCAAAGGCCGTCCCAAAAAAGTCAAAACTGGTAGTGCAAGGGAGAGCGTTTGTTGTGACCTCCCAGAAAGCAAGGAACCCGAATGAGGTCATCACGGGTAAGCTTATCATAAACTCTAACGAAGTCTATACTTTATTTGATACCGGTTCTACCCACTCTTTTATTTCTCCTACGTGCGCTCATCGATTAAATTTGACTCCGGAGAAATTAGACTTTGACTTATCTGTTGAAACTCCATTGGGAAAAACCTTCATTACATCCACGGTTTATAAGTCTTGTTTGGTTCAAGTTGGTACCCACACTTTACCTGTCGATCTTATTTTATTAAAAATACTTGCATTTGACGTGATTCTAGGGATTGATTGGTTAACTACTCATCATGCAAAAATTGATTATTTTTGTAAGGTTGTTAGCTTTCATATTCCTAATGGACCTATTATACGAATTCAAGAAACCAAATCATTAAAATTAATCGCTGTCATCTCAAGCCATAAAACTATTCGTTTATTGAAAAACGGATGTCAAGCTTTCTTAGCTCCTGTCATGGATCTAAACAAAAATACGTCAGTTTTGAATGATATTTCTATTGTTAATAAATTCCCTGACGTATTCCCTGAACAACTTCCTGTCCTACCCCCAGAGCGTGAAATTAAAATTTGTATCGACCTTGAACCCGGTACAAAACCCATTTCAAAAGCCCCATATCGAATGGCTCCTACTGAACTTCAGGAGTTAAAGATCCAACTGCAGTTATTGTTAGACATTGACTTTATTCGTCCTAGTACTTCTCCTTGGGGTGCTCCTGTTCTATTCATGAAGAAGAAAGATGGAAGTATGTGCAACTGTGACGCCCCCAAAATTAGGTATACATCACCCATCTTGGGTCGTCAGATACATAGTACAGAAAATAAATACAACTTACTAATACAACTGTTGTGTATAATACGACAAAATATAATTGTGAGTTTGAAAATAATTATTGTCTGCTAGAGTCTATACAAACTCAAAAGGAGTCCTCATTACAATTATTGTCACACTATTTAATAGAATAGTGAGGACTACTAATACTATCATCTGTTACATCATTCCGTTCCTCGACTTGTCCCAGCTATATTCTCATTTCCTGAAGAGAACAGTGAAAGAATGGGTGAGCTCAACTAGCCTAGTAAGAAATATTATGACTAAGATAATGCAGAATAAATTATCATTAGCCTTCAACAGTGTTAAACTGATAAAATATAACGAACATCAAGTTTAACTACAGCGGAACAAGCAATCCATTAAAAGAGTCAAGTAGAAAATAAAATCTACTATCTTCTATGATTTAAAAAGTTTTTCAACACTGTTATCGCTGGGACTCAGCTTAATAAAATAATTCACATCATCGAATCACCCCTGCACTACGGCCAAGGATATTCGTGTATTCATTAATGGTCATGATCATGCCAACAACTGTCCATCAATGCACTACGGGCCAATTAGGACTTTTACCATATCATTTGTAATATTACGGTCATGATTATACCAAATAATCCCTGGTCATAATCATACCAAGTCCATCTATGCACTACAGGCCACATATGACTTTCAACATTTTATAAACATGAGGATGATGACAATGATATAAGAATTCAATAAAACAAGTTCAAGAATTAATTTATCCAAGAATTAACAATGTCCAAATTGTCAACATGATACTGCTTTGTGGAGTAAAATTCAAGAATGCTTAGAAGAATATTTTTATGAAAAGATATTGGATGAAACGCAATTATCAAGGATATTTCACAAATTTCATGGAATATATAAGTCAAAACTTAACCAACTAAGTATAATAAAGAATGGAATAACAAAAGAAATCGCCATGCATGCGATAGACCGCACATACAGATTATTCCAACAGAATGATAAATAATGGAACCAGGTCCAGCGCAAAACGCACAGACAAGATATTCCAACAGAATAATAATAAAGATGGAACCAGGTCCGGTGTAAAACACACAGACAAGATGTTCCAACAGAATAATAATAAAGACAGAACCAGGTCTGGTATAAAACACACAAACATGATGTTCCAACAGAATAAGAATAAAGACAGAACCAGGTCCGGTATAAAATACACAGACATGATGTTCCAACAGAATAATAGAAGAATGTCACCAAGTATAGGGTAGACCGCGTATACAGGTTATTCCAACAGAATAATAAGAAATGGAATAACAACAGTTCTCTTCATGAATAAGAAAGAATAACACCCCTTACCGTTTTAAAGAATAACTGAAATAAGAAAGTAGTTAAGTAGCAGAATACTTTTCTTCTCTCTCTCTATAGTTTCTCTCTCTAGAGTTCAGTGAATTCGTAAGAAATAATGAAAGAATGAGCTGCTATTTATAGAAAAATAGAATGCATAGTAACTAATCCATGAACGGTCCAGATTGATTACTTTAATCTGACGGTTCATATTTAAAGAAAAATCTTTTCAATAAAATATAATATATTCTATTTATAGAATAACTTTAATAAAGTATTCTGTTTTATATAAAAAGATGTTTCTGTTTTATTACGTTAATAATACGAATAAAACAAAACTTTATTATCGCTAAATAATTCATATTATCAACTGACAATAATTGAATCAAACTGAGTGACTTATCACATAAGTATTAATAATCAATACCGTGTGCTACTATGCAACCACACGTATTACTGTACTTTTACTACCGAGTAGTTCAACAGTATCAATGGTAAAACTTCCGCCGTTATTTTTAATAAAATATTTTTGTCGTTTACCAAAAACAAGTTCAGCCAAGATGGAGACACCAAAGGCCGTCCCAAAAAAGTCAAAACCGGTAGTGCAAGGGAGAGCGTTTGTTGTGACCTCCCAGAAAGTAAGGAACCCGAATGAGGTCATCACGGGTAAGCTTATCATAAACTCTAACGAAGTCTATACTTTATTTGATACCGGTTCTACCCATTCTTTTATTTCTCCTACGTGCGCTCATCGATTAAATTTGACTCCGGAGAAATTAGACTTTGACTTATCTGTTGAAACTCCATTGGGAGAAACCTTCATTACATCCACGGTTTATAAGTCTTGTTTGGTTCAATTTGGTACCCACACTTTACCTGTCGATCTTATTTCATTAAAAATACTTGCATTTGACGTGATTCTAGGGATTGATTGGTTAACTACTCATCATGCAAAAATTGATTATTTTTGTAAGGTTGTTAGCTTTCATATTCCTAATGAACCTATTATACGAATTTAAGAAACCAAATCATTAAAATTAATCGCTGTCATCTCAAGCCATAAAGCTATTCGTTTATTGAAAAACGGATGTCAAGCTTTCTTAGCTCCTGTCACGGATCTAAACAAAAATACGTCAGTTTTGAATGATATTTCTATTGTTAATAAATTCCCTGACGTATTCCCTGAACAACTTCCTGTCCTACCCCCAGAGCGTGAAATTGAAATTTGTATCGACCTTGAACCCGGTACAAAACCCATTTCCAAAGCCCCATATCGAATGGCTCCTACTGAACTTCAGGAGTTAAAGATCCAACTGCAGGAATTGTTAGACATTGGCTTTATTCGTCCTAGTACTTCTCCTTGGGGTGCTCCTGTTCTATTCGTGAAGAAGAAAGATGGAAGTATGCGCAACTGTGACGCCCCCAAAATTAGGTATACATCACTCATCCTGGGTCGTCAGATTCATAGTACAGAAAATAAATACAACTTACTAATACAACTGTTGTGTATAATACGACAAAACATAACTGTGAGTTTGAAAACAATTATTGTCTGCTAGAGACTATACAAACTCAAAAGGAGTCTTCATTATAATTATTGTCACACTATTTAATAGAATAGTGAGGACTACTAATACTATCATCTGTTACATCACTCCGTTCCTCGACTTGTCCCAGCTATATTCTCATTTCCTGAAGAGAACAATGAAAGAAAGGGTGAGCTCAACTAGCCTAGTAAGAAATATTATGACTAAGATAATTCAGAATAAATTATCATTAGCCTTCAACAGTGTTAAACTGATAAAATATAACGAACATCAAGTTTAATTGCAGCGGAACAAGCAATCCATTAAAAGAGTCAAGTAGAAAATAAAATCTACTATCTTCTATGATTTAAAAGGTTTTTCAACACTGTTATCGCTGGGACTCTGCTTAATAAAATAATCCACATCATCGAATCACCCCTGCACTACGGCCAAGGATATTCGTGTATTCATTAATGGTCATGATCATGCCAACAACTGTCCATCAATGCACTACGGGCCAATGAGGACTTTTACCACATCTTTTATAACATTACGGTCATGATTATACCGAATAATCCCTGGTCATAATCATACCAAGTCCATCTATGCACTACTGGCCACAGATGACTTTTAACATTTTATAAACATGAGGATGATGACAATGATATAAGAATTCAATAAAACAAGTTCAAGAATTAATTTATCCAAGAATTAATGTGAAGACCCCAAACTCAGGTACTTGAAATCCGAAACTCGGTTCTTTCACGATACCATTTCTATGAGCGGAATAATATTAATAATAATAACAATAATATAAATATCAAACTTAACTTACATTTAACAGAGTCTAATCCCAATTACGTAACCTTTAAACATTCATTACAAACCATGATAGATAATATATATCATACTTGTCTTAATAACATTAAACTATTACATAAGATAACGTTAATTCATTCATTCAGTAACCTTTCCCTTTTTCTTGTTCTTAGTAGAGCTCTCTGATCGTTCACACTTAGCTGAAAACAATTAAATTAAGCAAGGATGAGCATTTGAGTGCCCAGCAAGTAATAGCAATTATATATATATATAATCTGAAAAAATTTAAATATTTTCTTTGTACTATTCTTCTACAACAAGTCAATAGTTGTGAAGTATTCTGAACCGATAATAATAATTTAGCAACTCTCTTTCAAATTTTTGAAACTACGTATTGACTATAAATAAGGTTTAGGTGACATGCCATGAACATTTTTTTCATTTTCGAAAAGGTTAAAAAGAAATTCATCTGTAAACCGTCATAACTTACGGGCGTTAGGTTGTACTTCCCATGGGCCCTGTATTGATCAATACTACATTACACGAATGATAGGATCGTTCACTCTGTTCCGCCTTGGGCGCATAAAAGTTTTCCCGTGTAGGGATGTTCATACTTGTCTGGGTTCTAAATCAAAGGTTTTATCTTGTTCAACAATAATCTATAATTCAACATATATGTATACGGGTAATTGACAAAGGTATATCAACATGTGATGAAATACAATGATTATCCAAGTGGGGACACTTGTTTAACCATTTCTAAAAATTAACGAACATAAAATATATATCTGAATTATCATATACTAACATGTTGATAGTCAATGAGCTTATATAATATAAGGTTCATAATCTGTACAGTAATAATATAATTTAGAAACATTCTTACTCATGACCATTGCATAAAGAAAATGCAAAGGTAAGATACTTGCCTGAAGCGCTGCTTACAGTTTGTAATTTAGATTTATCGTTTATCTCGCGACCTATCATTAACAAGATCGTTCGTTCGATTAGAATAATATACTATAACACATAACACTGCTTATTGCAGTCAGCACATACCCTAATCACATTGGCACATATGTTTAATAACCATTGAATCACAAATAACCATATATCTCAATAAATTATCTAAGTCCAGATCAATTTCTGAAACATGTCGGTGTACCGACAGCTTTATCGGGTAATTACCGAGTCTAAGACTATGTCCTGTAACTCAATATCCGTAAATATTAGTCATATTATTTTTAAATGACTCATAATAATTTTTAAACATTTACTATCTTCTATCACGCATTTTCAAACACCGGGATCATTATTAAATGATTTAAATATTAAACAATTCTATTATCATTAATATTAAACTATTAATGAAACCATTGCCAAAAGGTTAAAGTTATTTATAATAACTCAAAATATTTTTAAAGTATTAATATTACACTTAAATATTTTTTAACAGAATGAAAATCATTTTTAAATAATTATCATTAATATTAAAATATTAATGTATTGCTTATCAAAATATTAAAAGTCCTTAAAATATTTTTAATTCATTTATTTCCTTTTTAAATGATTTTTAAATAAGTAAAACCATTTTTTAAACTATTTATTTAATATAATTATTAAATAAACCTAATATCATCTAATATTAAATTAATATCATTAATATAAAATTATTAATGAAATTACCCTTTAAATATTAAAAGTTATATTTTTTAACTTAAAATATCTTTAAACACTTTATTTTCTTTTAAAATGATTATTATAATATAAAAATTATTTTTAAACTAATTTATTTAATATAATTATTAAATAAATTTAATATCATTAATAATAATTAATTAATTAAATTTAACTTTAAATATTGAAAGTTATATTTTATAACTTAAAATAATTTTAAACTATTTATTTTCATTTAAAATGATTTTTCTAATATTAAAATCATTTTTAAACTAATTTATTTAATATAATTATCAAATAAATCTAATATAATTAATATTAAAATATTAATATTTTTCATGACAAAATATCAAAAGTTATGTTTTATAACTTAAATAACCTTTAAATCATTTTTCTATAATTTTAAATCATTAATTCTATTTCCCATAATTTATTTAATATATTAAATAAATAACTTTAATTACCATTAATATTAATTAATTAATGAAATTCATCACAAAATATTAAAAGTTATCAAAAATAACTTAAATTACTTTAAAATAATTTTTATAATATTAAAATTATTTTTCTCGAATTTATTTAATACACTAATTAAATAAATTAAATATCATTAATATTCAAATAATTATAAATATTAATGAAAAATTTCCCAAATAATTAAAAGTTATTTTTCATAATTTAAAACAATTTTTAAAACCATTTTTGAAATTTTTAGAATTTATTTTCTATTTTTAATGATTTTTCGAAAATTCAGAAAATAAAAATAAAAGAAACCGTCACTATTGGCCTTTAGCGACACTAAGTGTCGCTGTTTGTGTTCTTGAGGCTCAATAACACTGACAGCCAGCGCACAAGGTCCTTATTTTGACCACGTTTAATTTTTTGATTATCATGTTTCTGGGCCAACTTAGACTTGAATCTTGTAGTCTTTATGTAACACTACAATTATCACACAACACCAGAGCTATAACATAACGATCCAGCAAGATTCGAAGTCCCAAAGCAGCTGTCAGAAGCTTCTGGGCTTTCTGGGTTACCTAGAAACCCAAACAGCTTTGACTGCTTACTTTGTGGCTCGATTCTCTCCATGATGTGGCCATAACATTGATGTTATTAAGGTCTAAATCGCTAGTACACATGTCATATAACAGTTTCATAACAACATATCAGTTTAATAACATCTAATTCTTCAGATTCGGTAAGGTCAAATAAGGTCAGAAACGATGTTCATACACTTTCTGGAAATTCCAGAAAAGTGTCATCGTGAACAGATGAGCAACTTTGACCATTCACTACATCCAACATATTTGTTGTTTAAGGAATATAAAGTAATGGGTCTAGAGCCCATATAACAAGGTACAAACGTGATACAAAAACATAATCAAAACACCTAAACACTGACAGATATGGACGTTACAAATGCTTGTCAGACGTTGCAAAACGCATTCTGGGTTACCCAGAATTCATCCGGTCATGCCCGGTCAACGGGCTTTGACCGTGAATAACTTCCAATCGGTTCATGATCTGACTTTGATTCTTGAACCAGATGAGAGATCTTATACCAGACTACAACTAAAAACTTTTAAACAACAAAAACACTTAACAGACTATGATCTACAGGGTCTGACATTCATTGTCAGACCACAAAAATAATTTTTTCCCAGATTTTTTGAAAACTCTTATTTCGAGTATCTAGATGTTATGGATCACCTATGTGCCAACCCAGATCATGGATTAACACAATATATGACATGTTTAAACATAAAAACAACAAATCTATCATAGCATACAAGATCAAAATTTTGACTTAGGATTTTATACCTTTATGCCTCAATTCTTGATTCTAGCCTCATGATCTGTTAAGGGAAATCGTGGGGCTTGTTTTGTGACTGATTTTACTATATAAGTTCGTGGGTTTTGAGAGAGAGAGAGAGAGAGACTTGGATGGGTGTGGTGATCAAATGGCTTAAATTATACACTTTCTCTCTCTTGATCTCTATTTATATAAGTCTAGATACATGAATTGGCTGGAGTGCTGCTGATTTGTGTCGTTAGGTGTCACATGGGGTGGTATAAGTTGTTCAACAACTCCAATTTTAGCAAGATTTGCAAGCAAGCCTCAATTATGCAATAAGGGCAAAATGATCTTTTCGCTTGTATTTTTAATGGCATTTGTGTAATCTTGTCACAAACCCTTAAGGTTTAGGATTTGGTTTAGGGTTTAGGGTTTGAGCCATTTTAGCAAAAGTCCAGGATTTCCAAAAATATGATTTAATAAAATAAATAACAATTTAGTTTCCAAAAATGTAATTAGGACTTCTTAATTAGTGTAGGTTTTCTAATATTTAGAAATTAAACATTAAGTTCAATAATTTAATAATTATAATTAAACTTACTAATTTAACAATTAGTACAAATACGTAGCAATTAGTATTACCCATATCACAAATTGAGTTACTAATTATAAATTAGGGTTTTAATTATAAAATAAAATAATAAATTTTTGTTTCTAACATACAAAATTAAGGTTTCTTAATTAATTAGGTTTTTAATTACTTAACACCTTACTAATTAGGTTTAAGATACACTAATTAGCATTAAGCTTTCCAAATCAACAATTAGGGTTTACAATTTAAATAAATTAGGGTTTATAAAATAAATATTAGGGTTTCTAGAAATTAATATTTCTAAATATTAATTAGGGTATACCTAATTAATCAAAAAGTCATATAATACATAACATGCATGCACCATATAACACAGTTATATAACAGTGTCGAACTCGACCTGAGTTTTAAATTAGGGTTTCCATTTATCAATAAGTTAATTATTGATTTAAGGTTTCTAATTTACGAAATTAGGGTCTTACTTTACAATTAGAGTTTTCTCTTGATTATTAATAATTATAATTATCATGAATCACATAACATATTGCCTTAACAGATTTTAAAGTCTCATTTGACCTCAAAATTAGTGTTTGTCAGTAAAATTAGGGTTTTATCATAATACCCCATAATTGACCAATCATTAACAGTGTACAAATATACAGTACATAATTATAGTACTAAAAAAATTAAAATATAATATTATTATATTATTATTCTTATCCATTGATAAAAATCCAAAATTAGGGTTTGGATTTCATATCGGATTTATTCTTCATATATAACATTATTAATTAAGTTAAAATAGTTAACTTAATTAATCTTTGCATAAATTCATATAATAAAATAAATAATTATTATAATAATTCTAAAAATTATTTCATATATTATTTAAATAATATATAATTATATTTTCATGAAAAATAATTAATAAAAATATTTCTACTATAAAATTAATTATTATAAGAATATGCTTTATAATAATCAATAATTCTAAAATAAAAATTATGTGTAAACATTCATGTAATAAATATATTTTTATCTATTACATAATTACATACACACATTATCTTGTACAAATCCTAATCCTTAAATTTTAAAAAAAATTATACGCAAAATTCCTGATTTATTTATATAGAAAATATCGGGTTGTTACAATTAACAACGTCCAAATTATCAACATGATACTGCTTTGTGGAGTAAAATTCAAGAATGCTTAGAAGAATATTTTCATGAAAAGATACTGGATGAAACACAATTATCAAGGATATTCCACAAATTTCATGGAGTATAGAAGTCAAAACGTAACTAACTGAGTATAATAAAGAATAGAATAACAAAAGAAATCACCATGCATGCGATAGACCGCACAGAAAGGTTATTCCAACAGAATGATAAATAATAGAACCAGGTCCGGCGTAAAACGCACAGACAGGATATTCCAACAGAATAATAATAAAGACGAAACCAGGTCCGATGTAAAACACACAGACAGGATGTTCGAACAAAATAATAATAAAGACGGAACCAGGTCCGGTGTAAAACACACAGACATGATGTTCCAACAGAATAATAGAAGAATGTCACCAAGTATAGGGTAGACCGCGTATACAGGTTATTCCAACAGAATATTAAAAAATGGAATAACAACAGTTCTCTTCATGAATAAGAAAGAATAACACCCCTTACCGTTTTAAAGAAGAACTGAAATAAGGAAGTAGTTAAGTAGCAGAATACTTTTCTTCTTTCTCTCTATAGTTTCTCTCTCAAGAGTTCAGTGAATTCGTAAGAAATAATGAAGGAATGAGCTGCTATTTATAGAAAAATAGAATGCATAGTAACTAATCCATGAACGGTCCAGATTGATTACTTTAATCTGACGGTCCATATTTAAAGAAAAATCTTTTAAATAAAATATAATATATTCTATTTATAGAATAACTTTAATAAAGCATTCTATTTTATATAAAAAGATGTTTCTGTTTTATTACATTAATAATACGAATAAAACAAAACTTCATTATCGCTAAATAATTCATATTATTAACTGACAATAATTGAATCAAACTGAGTGACTTATCACATAAGCATTAATAATCAATACCGTGTGCTACTATGCAACCACATGTATTACTGTACTTTTACTACCGAGTAGTTCAACAGTATCAATGGTAAAACTTCCGCCGTTATTTTTAATAAAATATTTTTGTCGTTTACCAAAAAAAGTTCAGCCAGGATGGAGACACCAAAGGCCGTCCCAAAAAAGTCAAAACCGGTAGTGCAAGGGAGAGCGTTTGTTGTGACCTCCCAGAAAGCAAGGAACCCGAATGAGGTCATCACGGGTAAGCTTATCATAAACTCTAACGAAGTCTATACTTTATTTGATACCGGTTCTACCCATTCTTTTATTTCTCCTACGTGCGCTCATCGATTAAATTTGACTCCGGAGAAATTAGACTTTGACTTATCTGTTGAAACTTCATTGGGAGAAACCTTCATTACATCCACGGTTTATAAGTCTTGTTTGGTTCAAGTTGGTACCCACACTTTACCTGTCGATCTTATTTCATTAAAAATACTTGCATTTGACGTGATTCTAGGGATTGATTGGTTAACTACTCATCATGCAAAAATTGATTGTTTTCGTAAGGTTATTATCTTTCATATTCCTAATCGACCTATTATACGAATTTAAGCAACCAAATCATTAAAATCAATCGCTATCATCTCAAGCCATAAAGCTATTCGTTTATTGAAAAATGGATGTCAAGCTTTCTTAGCTCCTGTCACGGATCTAAACAAAAATACGTCAATTTTGAATGATATTTCTATTGTTAATAAATTCCTTGACGTATTCCCTGAACAACTTCCTGGCCTACCCCCAGAGCGTGAAATTGAATTTTGTATCGACCTTGAACCCGGTATAAAACCCATTTCCAAAGCCCCATATCGAATGACTCCTATTGAACTTCAGGAGTTAAAGATCTAACTGCAGGAATTGTTAGACATTGGCTTTATTCGTCCTAGTATTTCTCCTTGGGGTGCTCCTGTTTTATTCGTGAAGAAGAAAGATGGAAGTATGCGCAACTGTGACGCACCCAAAATTAGGTGTACATCACCCATCTTGGGTCGTCAGATACATGGTACAGAAAATAAATACAACTTACTAATACAACTGTTGTGTACAATACGACAAAATATAACTGTGAGTTTGAAAATAATTATTGTCTACTAGAGACTATACAAACTCAAAAGGAGTCCTCATTACAATTATTGTCATACTATTTAATAGAATAGTGAGGACTACTAATACTATTATCTGGTCCATCACTCCGTTCCCCGCCTTGTCCCAGCTATATTTTCATTTCCTGAAGAGAACAGTGAAAGAAAGGGTGAGCTCAACTAGCCTAGTAAGAAATATTATGACTAAGATAATGCAGAATAAATTATCATTAGCCTTCAACAGTGTTAAACTGATAAAATATAACGAACATCAAGTTTAACTGCAGCGGAACAAGCAATCCATTAAAAGAGTCAAGTAGAAAATAAAATCTACTATCTTCTATGATTTAAAAAGTTTTTCAACATTGTTATCGCTGGGACTCAGCTTAATAAAATAATCCACATCATCGAATCACCCCTGCACTACGGCCAATGATATTCGTGTATTCATTAATGGTCATGATCATGCCAACAACTGTCCATCAATGCACTACGGGCCAATGATGACTTTTACCACATCATTTATAACATTACGGTCATGATTATACCGAATAATCACTGGTCATAATCATACCAAGTCCATCTATGCACTGCAGGCCACAGATGACATTCAACATTTTATAAACATGAGGATGATGACAATGATATAAGAATTCAATAAAACAAGTTCAAGAATTAATTTATCCAAGAATTAACAACGTCCAAATTGTCAACATGATACTACTTTGTGGAGTAAAATTCAATAATGCTTAGAAGAATATTTTCATGAAAAGATACTGGATGAAACGCAATTATCAAGGATATTCCACAAATTTCATGGAGTATAGAAGTCAAAACTTAACCAACTGAGTATAATAAAGAATGGAATAACAAATGAAATCACCATGCATGCGATAGGCCGCACAGACAGGTTATTCCAACAGAATGATAAATAATGGAACTAGGTCTGGCGTAAAACGCACAGACAGGATATTCCAACAGAATAATAATAAAGACGAAACGAGGTCCGGTGTAAAACACACAGACAGGATGTTCCAACAGAATAATAATAAAGACGGAACCAGGTCTGGTGTAAAACACACAGACAAGATGTTCCAACAGAATAATAATAAAGACGGAACCAGGTCCGGTATAAAACACACAGACAGGATGTTCCAACAGAATAATAGAAGAATGTCACCAAGTATAGGGTAGACCGCGTATACAGGTTATTCCAACAGAATAATAAGAAATGGAATAACAACAGTTCTCTTCATGAATAAGAAAAAATAACACCCCTTACCGTTATAAAGAAGAACTGAAATAAGGAAGTAGTTAAGTAGCAGAATACTTTTGTTCTCTCTCTCTATAGTTTCTCTCTCTAGAGTTCAGTGAATTCGTAAGAAATAATGAAGGAATGAGCTGCTATTTATAGAAAAATAGAATGCATAGTAACTAATCCATGAACGGTCCAGATTGATTACTTTAATCTGATGGCCCATATTTAAAGAAAAATCTTTTAAATAAAATATAATATATTCTATTTATAGAATAACTTTAATAAAGTATTCTGTTTTATATAAAAAGATGTTTCTGTTTTATTACGTTAATAATACGAATAAAACAAAACATCATTATCGCTAAATAATTCATATTATTAACTGACAATAATTGAATCAAACTGAGTGACTTATCACATAAGCATTAATAATCAATACTGTGTGCTACTATGCAACCACACGCATTATTGTACTTTTACTACCGAGTAGTTCAACAGTATCAATGGTAAAACTTCCGTCGTTATTTTTAATAAAATATTTTTGTCGTTTTCTCAATCTGACAATAATTTCGTTGTGGGGTCCACCAATAATTGTGTCGTTGTACGAATATTCCCTATTAAAACGAATATTCCCCGACCAATCGAATATTATATAACAACTTGCGTACTTTTTAAAATTTATAAATATTACCCACAACTATAACATTATATCAAATTAACTCCATAATATTCAAAAATGATATTTATAGAAAATTCATCTTTATTTATAAAAGTTGGGGTCTTACAACTCAACTACTGCTCTACGAGTAATTCTATGATCTTTTAACAATACTATACGATCGATTTGATCCTATTACATAGTCATTGAATAAACTCAAAGGATCAACTTAACAATTTTGATTATTCTATTTCTAAGTCTTTGAACAAATATATCTCAGATAAAGACTTTACAAAACTACTGAATAATTATACATTATAATCATATCATTAAATTTAAATATGCATATCTTAATAATTCCTAACAGTCTCTCCCTATTTGATGATGACAAAAACCAGTAGTTTCAGAATAAACATCAACTCTACGATGCAAAGAATATAAATAGTAAACATGCCTTATCATACAATAAGAAAATGTATTTTCTACATCAAAAGATTGAATGTTATTAATGTATGGGAATTTTGTACAATTTTAAAATTTTACAATAGATAAAAAAATTAAAAAAAATTATATACCTTTTAACTAGTTATCTCCCTCTTTTTTCTTTAGCCAACCAATACTTCTCTGATGCAATCTTTTGCTCAGTTCTGGCTCTGTCTTCAACTTGCTTTCTACGAATCTCTTCTACTAAATCTCTTGGACCAAGATCTGGCATATTAATTCTTTCTTCTCCCACAATACGAGTCCCATGAAGATTTCTATTTTCATACATGGGATCGCCTGACATGATCTTAGTGCCAGTGAGAGTCACTAAGCTTGGATCATGTCGTGAAAAGGAAGACTGTCCATGATGATCAGTAAAAAGAGTTGCTTGAGGAGAGCTAAATACTAGAGGGTTAATTGAAGTTTGAATTTGCCTTGATCTTGATCTCTTCCCCCCTTGACATTAAAACCTTTTCTCCCCTTTTGTCTGCATTTAAACCAGAGAATTATGCTAAAAGTTCTTTAACACTGAGCACCAACTCTTGAGTTTGGCTACGAGGTAAACAATATCTTCGTGAATTTCTCGCAACCGTTTTTCTGATTTCTCATTTTGTTGATGGGTAAGTGCTAAGGCAGAGTCTATTCGTTTAAAAGCATTATCATTCTGCTTCATCAGATTCATTACCATTCTCTTGAAGCCACTTAGAGAGTTACTAAGGTCAAATACTTTCTTAGAGAGATTAGAGATTGTGTGATTGCTGCTCTATTGAAGTGCAATGATAACCTCTTTTTGATCTTGAAGGCACTAAAAGTAGAGAGCATCCCTTCTATAAAGATTGTCAATGATGTCTTTGAGAAGGCTTTTCATTTTCTTGTTAAATTATCTTCCCATATCTCTAGGGACATTTGTAGCCACTTTAGATATTCTATTGACCTTCTGATGAAGATCAACTGAATTGGCTTCTAGCTCTTTCAGAATGTCATCAGTGACATGAGTCATTAGATCAGCGACTCTGTCTTTCGTAGGAAGAGTTGAGACTCTTTCTAAGATTTTGTATAAGACATCATTTAAGTCATCCTTATCACTCTGAGTAATATTAGTTAAGGCTAAGGGTATATCAAAGAATTTGTTGCTTGAGGAAGAGATGTCAACACGAGTTAAAGGAATATTTTTTGGTACAATTGATTGTATAAGCTCTGCTGGTTTTATGGGTGATGAGGGATTGAGAGGTGAATTAACAAGGGTTGAAAGAATGTTTGATATGTTGATTGATGAGGGAAACTTTGGATGTATTTGGGTTGGTATGTGTGTAAGAGAACTAGTGTTTTGTACATCGTTCGTAGGGTTTTGAGACTCTACGATCGGAGAGTTAATAGTATGTAGAGTGTTGAGATTCTACGTCTGGAGAATGATATGAATTTTCATGTTCAGTAGAGTTTTGAGACTCTATAACTAGAGAACTAGTTTTATTTACATGATCTATAGAGTGCTCAGACTCTACAAATAGAGGATGAATGAATGATTCACTAAAATAAATAGTAGTAGAAGGTTGCTCGGAGAACGTAGAGGGAGACTCTACGACTTTGTCATCGCAAACAAAGAATGATTGGTACCATGAGAGTCTACAACTTCTATATGAAGAATAAATTGGTTCATAACAAATAGTCTTCTTGGCATACCTGAAGATTCGTGGATAGTTCTGAGCCACCAACTTTATATTAGGATAGGATTTGAAAGTCCAAAAGATAAAGCTTGGATTATTTTGAAGAATGACTTGAAATAGAGCCATGAGTGGGAGAAAGGAATTTATATCACTTTGTTCATTGAAAACAAAAGTGCTACGACTCTAAAAAATGCTCTCCGGCTTATGTCGCCTTTCTCCAATAACTTCCACTTCTGGTTCTTCTGCTTCTGCTTTCTCTTGGATAATAGAGAAGCTAAAGATAAAATCTCTGGTTACTCCCCTTTAATTTTTGCATTGACTTGTTTAAAAGCAGGATGTTTGTGCTCAATCCCAATGTCTGCAATGATTGATTCAATAATCTTTGTTGTGACCTCATAATCATTGGTTGTGCTTGGAGTAGTCAAAGATTGCTCCCTCTTAGAACCAGCTTCTTTTTCTTTTAGAAGGTCCAAAGACTTTTTCTTTCTGCTTCTCTACCGTGTGGATTAACCTTCTTCTCTTTTTTTTGGCCCAGGAGATGGTTCCTTCACAACCATTTTTTCAATTTCATCTTGAGGCTCTGACATAGCAGCCATCCCAGCCATCTCAAATTCTTAGACATTCGACTTTAGCTTCTCAGTTGTCCCGGCCATTTCATCAATCTTTGCATTCATTACTGACTTTACGATCAGAGAATTTAATTGATCTACGATCAAAGACAGTAAAGTTTTCTTGGAGCGCTTACTCCTCATTCCTTTCTTCTTTACAAGTTGAAAGATTGTAGAGCTCTCATCAACTTTTTTTTATTCTTCTCCATCTTCTTCTTTTCACAACTGGAGGTTTGTCTATTATGGAGGACATATTTCCTTGAGCAAGTAGGGCAGGAGAACCCTGTGATTGTTCTTCCTCCCTCTCAGCAAAATTAGGAGAAAGTGTTCTTGGAATTTCAGCCTTTCTCTTCCCTTTATTCTTCCTTAAGATTCTAGTTGACTTCTCTTCTTCATTTGTTTCCTCATCTGAAACAGCCTCTCTGTTGCCTCATTGTCCTCAATTTATCTTGATCGAAGGATCTTGCAGGACATTTATTCCAGTTTTTGAATAATTTGGGGGTGATATTTTGGTTGACATTGAGGGATTCTCCCTCTTTATCCCCAATTATCTCCATCAGGAGATTCTTCAACAAAATAATTATAAATCTCATGTGGAACATTTTGGGAGCTTGCTTCCTTGATGCTTTCCTCTTACCAGCATTCACCATCCACCTACCTATCCTTTCCAGCAGAATGGAACCAAATTGCACCTTTATTTTTAGAACTATTGTTGTTATGACCCTCAGCTGAAGATCACTGACGGAGTTATGAGCAGAGTCCTTACAGAGGATGCATTTGCCTACAATATCGCTAAGGAATTCAAAATTCTGAGGGAACTCCTTCTTCTTCATCCCTCGCAAGTCAGGGTTTTTGTTGTACCTCATCAGCTCCAGCCCATATTGAACGTTGATGTTGTTGAGCGATGGAATACCCTCGTCTGTGAAGCCAGAGCTTTGTTCACATCCTTGGCCCTTATTCAGAGAGCCTTTCCCTTGACCTTGGTTGTAAGAACACCATCTTTATATTCTCCATTCTGATAATCTTGCCCACTAGTTTGGAGTGGACTTTGGTGCTAGTGTTAAAGGCTTTGAAGAATTCATCCTTTTTCACCAAAGCTAAAACTTTTTTGAACAGCCTGGCAGATTCGGTAAAGCTTTTGAAGAAGAGTTGGTTTCTAGAGATGACTTGAGTGCTTGTCATTGCTTTTGAAAAAGTGAATCTGAAATTGAAACAAAAGTGTTTAAGGATTCAAACTTTGAAAATCTAGGGTTTTGGAAGCTTGAGAGTTTGAAAGATTAAGAGTTTAGATTGAAAAAGTGAAGAGTAAAGATTTAAAATATTTGAAATGTATATTTATATAACTTCCTCTATTTTTGTTGAGTGGGACACGTGGAAAAGGATGAGAGGCTACTTGTCGCTTCATTCCTACTGTTACAGCTATAGAGTAGTAACTTCTGACTTTCACTCAATTTTCTCACGCGTGTACACCGCTCGCTATAAAGTAACTATTTCAACTCCTTCGTAGAGTAAAGTTGAGAGATATTTCACTTTATGATTCATTTTTCTCTACAAACCACTCTACAATGGTTATTCAGTCAACGAGCCCTTATGAATAGTCATTATAAGATCGTTGTTTGCATTGTAATAAACTTCCAACAACATGGTACTAATGATTTAAATTTAACATTCCTAACTCACTGATTAACTTATTAAACCTAGATTCGTTTAGTAGTTTAGTGAACACATCAGCAAGTTAATGTTCAGTTGACATAAAATATAATGAAATATTCCCATTTTGCACATGATTTCTAGTAAAATGATATCTGATTTCTATATGTTTGGTCCTAGAATGCATAAAAAGATTATGAGTGATTGATATAGCACTAATGTTATCACAGAATATAGGGATAGACTTAAAATCAAAGCCATAGTCAGCTAACTGATTCTTCATCCACTAAATTTTAGCACAGCTGCTTCCAGCAACAATGTACTTAGCTTCTGCAGTTGAAGTTGATACTGAAATTTGCTTATTGCTAAACCATGAAATAAGCCTATTCCCTAGAAATTGACAAGTACCTCTAGTGCTCTTTCTATTAATCGTGCATCCTGTCAAATCAGCATCTGAATACCTTATTAGATCAAAGGGAAACGCATTGGGATACCATAGTCCCAAATATAAAGTACCCTTGAGATATCTAAAAATCCTTTTAACAACAACTAGGTGAGATTCCTTAAGATTAGCTTGAAATTTAGCATAAATATAAGTAGAAAACATGATATCTGGGCTACTAGTAGTTAAGTATAAGAGAGATCCTATCATAACTCTTATTGAGTTATATCAATACATTTATCAGATTTATCCTTATCAAGCTTTGTTGCAGAGACCATAGAAGTCTTCATGGGAGTGGTTGATTCCATGTCATACTTCTTAGGTAGATCTTTAGTGTACTTGGCTTGGTTGATAAAGATTGCTTCATTAGTCTGCTTTACTTCTAGTCCAAGGAAGAAGTTCAGCTCACCCATCATACTTATCTTAAATTTACTCTACATAAGCTAGGCAAATCTCTCACATAATTTTTCGTTAGTAGTGTGACGACTGGAGAAATCGGATAGCCTTGTAATTAGGTTTTCGATATACATATCTAATAAAACAAATTTTATGGATATTATTATGTGTAAATGTGATTTTATGTGATTAAAGTCGAATTATAACCTAATATATGTGTTATGTGATTATGTATATGTGTTGTTGTTTCGTAGACGAAATAAAAAATTTCCAAGAAAAATGCTAAAACACAATTCATAAAACGTAGAAGACGCTTTTTATTTTTTTCGACTTTTCGAATTACGTCATAGTGTTTATTTGGTAAAGGGAGATGAAATCTCTAATACAATATATTTTTTGAGAAAAGACATAAAAATACTATTCACGCTAAAAACACTTTTACGTTTTTTCAACTTTTCGAATTACGTCATAGCGTTTATTCGGGGGTTAGAGACGTAATTTCTAATAAAATTTACAAAAGGGTAAAATTGACTTTTTTCTAATCGGACGAGTTACGAAAGGTCACTAGAAAAAAAAGTTAATTAGATGAGTTAGGAAAGCTAACTAGAAATGTAACTAGAAGTTATAGTGGCTTATTGGAGAAGCTAGTGAGCAACTGTATTGGAGAAGCTAGAAGATGCTTATTGGAGAAGCTAAAAGAAGCTTATGGGAGAAGATAGAAGAAACTTATGGGAGAAGCTAGAAGAAGCTTAAAAGAGAAGCTAAGAAGGGGCTTACTTCGAGACTAAGTTTACTTAAGGGCTAAGTTTACTTAGGGGCTAAGTCTTGGGTAGATTTTTTGTGGTATAAAGTGCTAAATACCCTAACTTAGGAAATCCTATAAATAGGCCCTTCCTCATTCACTTAAAAACTTACCAATTCACAAGGTTAATAGCAGAAACTTTAGAAAAATAGAGAGAGAGAGAGGAACTCGAAATTTGGAGAATGAGCAAGGAAAGCAAAGCTAAAAAGTAGGTTTAGTAAAGAAGAA
Organism: Panax notoginseng; assembly: GCA_016801055.1. Lineage (NCBI taxonomy): Eukaryota > Viridiplantae > Streptophyta > Magnoliopsida > Apiales > Araliaceae > Panax > Panax notoginseng. The sequence goes on along the minus strand of CM029019.1, from coordinate 52,055,209 downwards.
GAACCAAGAGAGGCAATTTGAAGGGCGAATTAGCGTAAACTTATAACAGACGTTTAAGGCAAGTTTCTTAAACTTACTCAAATTTTATTGAGTAAGTATCCTAACTTCATTCATATTGTTGAATTGAATGCGAGTAGTGTATTATCGTGTACATAATATTTTTCTGTGCAATGCATGTGTTTAGACTGTGGAATTTCATTTGTTATATGAAATTCATTGTATGATTTGTGGAAAAGAGTTATCAACCATTCGATTCGGCTTAACTCAATTTTTAAACTATTCTAATTAGAATATTTTTTTTGAAGATATTATCGGTCATAATTCTAGGAACTATGATAAGATGCTTGTGCTAATTAAATAATTAGGGAGTATGTTGGTGTTATCTTACACTCGGTGCAAGATTATATGTTATATGAGCAAAATATTGATATGTTTGTTAAGTATGTTATGTGAGAAAATATGGATAAGATTACACTATGTGCAATAATATGGTTGTTGATGGTTATACGCAAGATCGTATCTAACCAATATCCGCACTTACATGCAAACCTAAAAAGAAAATTTCTAAAAATGGAACTGTTCAAGATTATAAGTGTCATGTGTTAGCGAATGGTGTTAAGTATGTTAAGGTGTTAACTGAGTTTATAGTGTATGTGCAATCACGTGTTTTTCAATCTGTTGACATGTAGTAATTGAGTTGAACGACTCCTTTGTACGGGCAGAGGTTTAAGATTGGTTAGGAAACTGATCTAACTCAGTATTGAATACCAGTTGTTCCAATGTAAAGTTATTTCAAAAGCATACACACTGAGATATATTTATAACAGTGTTGAAGAGACAGGGAACTAATTCATTAGTTCTTAGGTGGGGATTCACTCAGTTCACTATATGGTTAACTGATGAAAAATTGTGTTGTGTTGTTCTTATATACATGTCAAGAAGACGATTCTTTTCACATATGTATTTATGTAGAATAGTCCAAGTCCTAAAAATACTATAAGAAGATATTTTCCTTAATAGTTATGAGAAGATAGATGGTCTTTAGTAGTTATGATCAACTAATTACTTTGGAATTATGTTGGTTTACAATTAGAAAATACTAATTAACCTTCATGAGTAGTAAAAGAAAGAGTTGAAGAGTTTAAATAAACCTTTTTGATAAGAAAGATATGTAATGTTTTCTCTTAAAATGATGATAGAGATGTGAAATGATAGGAAGCTAAATTATTTCCTATTTATTCAAATTACTTCATAACTATTGTTCAGTTATTAAAGTTTCCAGAGAATTGTATTATGATTCTTGATTTTTCTTTTCACATATGTATTTCTGTAGAATAGTTTGAGTCTTGGAAATGCATTAAGAAGATATTTTTCTTAATAGTTTTGAGAAGATAGATGGTCTTCAGTAGTTATGATCAAATAACTACTTTGGAATTATATAGGTTTACAGTTAGAAAATATTGATTAACCTTCATGAGTAAAAGAAAGAGTTGAAGAGTTTAAATAAACCTTTTTGATAAGAAAGATATGGAATGTTTTCTCTTAAAATGATGATAAAGGTGAGAAATGATAGGAAGTTAATTTATTTCCTATTTATTCAAACTGTTTCATAACTATTGTTCAGTTATTGAAGTTTCCAGAGAATTATATTATGGTTCTTGATTTTGTTATTCAAATCTATTATTATGAGTTGCTAAGAAATTAAATGCTCACTCTTGCAAATTTTAAAAGTAATGCAGCTAAGCCAGAGCGAACCAAAGAATCAGATAGCATCGAAGAAAAGGATAATTTAAAGTTAAAATATTTGTGTATTAATGGTAATATATTAGTGAAAGTCTTCGTACCTGGGAGTAGAATGTATAAGATTCCACAAATGTTTTGTAAGGATAATATAATTATCTTTAGGGTACAATGAGATGTATTGAATGAATAACACCATATTCCAGTTTTGAAGATAGACTCGGATTCAGGGGCGTTATTAGTAGAACCAAAAATAATATCATCTACATAGATTTGTACTAATAGAATTTTATCTTTGTGCTTCCTAAGAAATAGTATTGTGTCTACTCTACCACTAGTGAATCCATTTTTAATTAGAAAAGTAGTAAGTATTTCATACCATAACCTGAGTACTTATAGTGCTTTATCTAATCCGTAGACATAATTTAAATGAGTTGGATTGATAAAATCTGGAGGTTGTTAAATATAAACTTCCTCTTGAAGTTCTCCATTCAGAAATGAACTATTGACATCCATTTGAAAGATTTTAAACTTCATATAGGTTGTATAGGATATAAACATTCTGATGGCTTCCAATCTAGCAACAAGAGCAAAGGTTTCATCATAGTCATTTTCTTCTTCCTAAGAATATCCTTTCGCCACTAGTCTTGCTTTGTTTCTAATGGCCACACAATCTTCATCCATCTTATTTCTAAAAACTCATTTGGTACCAACAATTGGATGATCTTTTGGTCTTAGTACCACTCTCCATACTTTGCTTCTTTTGATCTGATTCAGCTCCTCTTGCATAGCTTCAATCCAGCTAAAATCTTTCATAGCTTCTTCAATCTTCTTAGACTCCATCTGAGAGAGAAATCTTAGGTAGAAGCATTCATTCTGAGAGGTTGATCTTTTTCTGACTTTTGCATTAAGATCCCTGATAATCAGATCTTGGGTCTTGCCTATTTTCTTCCAATTCGAACATTTGTCCTTATGCCTTATTGTATGAATTCTTCAAGATTAGGTTCTGGATCAGTAGTTCCATTGATTCGTAGAGTGTTCAATTCTGAAACTAGTTGCTCTACGATCTCTTAGTCTGGCACAATGATTATTGGGTCTGACTCTACGGCTTCAGCTTCTGCGATCGTAGGGTTTTTCTGCTCCATGATCGTTGAGTTTGGCTCTACGACCTTATCAAAAGATACTACTTTCCTTAGATCTCCTAAGTCAGATTCATTGAAGGTTATATGAATGGAAACTTCAATGCTTAATGATTTCTTGTTGAACACTTTATTTTTCATAGAGTATCCAAAAAATATTTCTTCGTCTTACTTGGGTTGAAACTTCGTTAAGTACTTCTTGCCATTGTTGAGGATGTAACATGAACAACAAAATGCATAGAAGTAATTGATGTTTGACTTTCTTCCTTTCCACAACTCGTAATGCATTTTCTTGAATATAGAGTGAATTAAAGATCTATTCTGAGTATAACAGGTAGCGATTACTACTTCAACCCAAAAATATTTAGGGAAATGAGCTTTTGCAAGTAAAGCTTTTCTTGCCTCTATCAACGTTCTGTTCCTCCTCTCAGCTACTCCATTTTGTTGTGGAGTTCTTGGAGCTGAGAAGTTATGATGAATTCCATTATCTCCATAGAACTGATCCATCTCAAAATAATCACATTCTCTACCATGATCACTCCTTATAACATTTATCTTCTTACCCTTCTTATTCATAACAAGCTTGAAGAATTTGATCAGTTGAGTGTTGTTCACTTTGGGGATTGTCTTATCATTTTTTCCAATTAGAGGATTAAACTTTTTTTTTTCTGATTACGCATAATTGATAGTAACACATCAAAAAATGATTACATGGCAATGGCATGTGGCTAAAAAAATGCTTATGTGTAATATTGAGTCTCATTCTAACATTTATTTGATTAATTCTTTAAACAAAAAAGGGTAAATATAAGATCATAATTAGATTTTTAAAGTAAATTTAATACACTACAAACTCAGCTTAAAAAATTTATCAATAATTAATATAATGATAAATATTTTAAAATGTATAAATGTACAGCTAATTAAAACCTTGTTATTTCATAATTATCAATAATCAATGTAGACACTCGAAATTTTCTTTTCCTGTTACTAACTATGCAGGAGGGCAAAAGCGTTTGTTTCACACTCTAGAGATGACCCTGGAGGACCACAATATAAATTCCAAACCCCGGAGATAGCCTCGGGAGATCCAGTTTCCAACCCCGGGGATAATTCCGAGAAATCAGTTTCCAACCTTGGAGATAACACCGGAAAAGTCAGTTCTAACCCCGGAGATAACCATGGGAGATCAAGTTCAAATGTCCGGAGTTAACCCCGAATGGTCAAGCCAACCTCAGAGATAACCCTGAGGACATTCAGAGTCAACAAAATGACAATCTCAGAGATAACCCTAGGAAAAAACTACTACAACTGTGCGAAAATCGGTGATAACCCGGGAGGGGCAAAATGGTTATTTTGCCAACTCAACTTCAAATCAAATCAAATACACCCATTTCAACTTAAATTGCTTCAAAAGAAGTCCCTCAAGAACCATATCTTAACTTCGGAGCGTAAACTACGCAAAACAGCTCAACGGACTGCCTGACGAAGACCTGGAAATGCTATTTCAGTCATGGACCCAACTTTCCAGAATCAAAAAAGGGCAAATCCTATGTCATTGTATAGCTCTCAGAAAGTGCTTTCTGGAATGGTATGGCGCGCTTCCATCGGACTTCCGGATTGAAAGTTATGAAGGTTCGAGCGAACAGTGCGTTGTCCGAGTGTGCGTACTTTGAGATGGCGGGACCCATAATGCTTGGGGCACCCCGGGCAGCCGCAGATACACCTGTTGCTGTCGCCGGTACATCTGTGGCTCCCCCCTCTATAAATAGAGGGCTTGGGGTGGTCATTTTGTAAGATAAAAAAGGCGAGGAAGCCCTGTCCAATTTGCTCTGTACATCCTATAAACTGAGTGATTTCTCATTTTAAACACTTGTAAGCTCGTATATAGCTACTTTTCTACCGGTAGGAGCTGAGTGTTCATCCATAAAAAGCTATAAAAGTCTTCTTTGGCAGTCTACTGTAAGCCTTCTTACACACTTTAAAGTCTTTCTCTTCATCTTTGCACACACCGTTCTTCACGTTAACAGTCGTGTTGCATGTGTTTTCCCGGACTTCGGTCCATGGCTTTTATTTCTTTTGTATATATTATATATATATATATATATATATATATATATATATATTTATATATATGGACTAACATTATCGAGTTATGCCTCGATTGAGCCTGGACTCACGTCCGGAGCATTTATTTACTTTTATATATATACTTATATATAAACTGTGGTTGAACTTTGTTCAATGAGCTTGGATTTACATTCGGAGCGTTTATTTGCTTATATATATATATATATATATATATATATATATATTTACATTTCGTCCCGCCTGGAGTTTACTTCATGGCAGTTGACCGTTTTTACTGCTTTCTTTACATTTTGTCCCGCCTGGAGTTTACTTCGTGGCGGTTGACCGTTTTTACTGATTTCTTTACATTTCGTCCCGCCTAGAGTTTACTTCATGGCGGTTGATCGCTTTTACAACTTTATTTATATTTTCGATCCCCCATAGAGGTGTTTCGTGGTGGTTGATCCAGTCTATATATATATATATATATATATATATATATATATATATATATATATATATATATATATATATATATACCACTTTTATATATTTACATTTCCAATCCCCCACTTTTATATATTTACATTTCCAATCCCCCGTGGAAGTGCTTCGTGGTGGTTGATCAAGTTTGTATATATATATATATATATATATATATATATATATATATATATATATATATATATATACATACATCTTTTATATATATAACTGCTTACAGTTTTCATACAAATTGCGGCATCATGTGAGCTTAGGAATCATGTGATCATATATTCAGTCTACTGAATCTAGATTCGGTTCCCGTGATGGACATTTTCAGCTGTAAGCAGCTTGTAAATTATTCACGGTGTTTGGATTTCCTCAGATAATTTTCATGCCCACGAGGAGTTCGACACTGCTTTGTACCTTATTTTCTCGAGGATGCTTCGCATCTCAAAAATTAAAAATAACTAAGCTAAACACTTAATAAAAAATGGAAGTGTAAAAGGTCTCAATTATTATTGAGCATAAGTGTTTTAAAAGCCTTTTTTACAAAACATCATTGCTATATCTTGTTTAAAAATGACTTTTTACATAAATTTAAACCCTGTGTATATAAGTGCGAACGAGGCCTCACACTACTTCCAAATAACAGCACATTGACCCACCTACACACACACACACATATTTATATAACAGTTTCTTGAAAAGTTGCGGTAACCGTGGTAACACGGATGTCGGGGGGTGCGTAACACCTTCCCTCCGCATAAGCAAGTCCCCGGACCCTAATTAATCTCGATTTCGCAGACCCGTTTAGCAGTGTCACATCATTGAGTCAATGTGCAAACCTTTTCTTGGTTGTGTTGGTACAACCATTTAAAAAACCAACTGGCGACTCTTACAGTCCAATCGTCGACATATAAATGTCGGACCTTTTCACAACTTGTTTTTTCAAACAAATCTCACCTAACATGAGAACACCAAGAAACAAGAACATAAAAGGGATGAATAAAAATCTCGTCGTCGACAGGTGGCGACTCTGATGGGGACTTCCAGTAAGAGGACTTAAGCCGCTATTACAAACTTTTAAAAACTGTTATCTGCTTGTGTGTAGATGTTGCATTTACATTTGAATGAATGTGTACGAATGCATTTACTTATTGCGCTTAGTGCTTCACACCATATCTGCCTGTGATATTAGTGCTTCGCACATGTCATCATTTCCATACGGTGAGATGCGATGTATGTGAATGTATGTTGTGTGGTCCCTCCACCAGGAGGCTATCCTGTCGATGTTTGATTACTTGACTCGTAGGAAGACTAATTATAGTGAGGCATAGGTAAGGCACCACCCAAATTCGCTCCAGTTGAAAGACCAGATTAACTTCCCGTCAAGTAAATTGCGGTGATTTGGGAACCTTCATGCCGAAAAACTACGAGAGTAACCTAAGATAGGTCAGCCTCTGATAAACCAAACACGGAGGAAAGTCTCTTCATACTTTCACATTTCAATTACTTGTAAATTCAATTACTTGTAATTTCATTTCCATGTAAATCTCAATGTAATGGAAAATAAGAAGGAATATGTGTACATGCCTTCCCTTTACATCAAAACCTGACATGCTATCTTGTCAACTGACATCCGTTTCGCAGGAGGATACTCCAAAACAGACACATTACGTAATATTGTTACATTCACCAAGACTAAACTACATAAGTCTTTTTGTAGGGATATACTTGGTCCAGTAAACTGTTCAAAATCCAAAAAGGTAGTAAGCCTACAGCCAAGCAGGCTATACCTAGCCAGTCTAATCCTATTCCTGTCTCTAGTGAGGAGGTCGAAGGATTAAGTAACCAGATTACAGAGTTGGCTATTCTGCTTAGAGAACTTCACAAGTCCACTCAGGGTTCACAAATACCCATACATACAGAATCCTTTGCACATGGAGGAACCCAGGGACCGGAAAAAGGAACTCCTGTAACTAAATCTAAGTTGGACGAAACTAACAAAATCACCCCAGATGATGATTGTCCAGATATCATGGTTATCATTCGGGAGAAGGAGGACGATAACAACCCCTTCATCACAACCGTCCACCAGAACTTCACCTTTGGTAATTGGAGCAGCACTCCTTGCATTTGCCGACGAGGGTAAAAAGGGAAGAAACTCCCTTTGCCCTGTAGATAGCAATAACTGCTTACTTTTTCTATACAGTATTAGCAGTTACTTTTGTCATTACATGCTAGCACTTTGTGTGATTGAACAGTTTCATATATTAAGTGAAAGCATTTTGTTTCAGGACTCTAAAGTTTGATGTGCCTAGATTTGCTGATGAGGTGATTATTCTCCACAAGGACTGTAACTTTGATGTAAAGTTGGACTCAGACTTGATGGAAATATAAGAGGACTATGATATACCTCAGGAGATCAAAGAATGGGTCGAAGACAAACCCAAGCCAAATCTTGATCAAACCACCACTTTTAAACTCGGAACCTTAGAATACCCCAAATAAATCTAGACTGGTGCGGACCTCACTCCAAACCAAAGGAATGACATGGTTACTCTATTGACCTAATTCCAGGATGTGTTTGCATGGTGTCATAAAGACAAGGTGGGTTTGTCCACTGACATTGTCATTCATCACCTTCCCATCAAAGGGGGATTCAAGCCAGTCAAGAAGAAGCCCAGGCGATTGAAACCTGAGTGGAGTTTAAAGGTGAAGGAAGAAATTGTGAAACAATTTCAAGCTGGTATCATTATGGTGTCCACATATCCTGAATGGATATCCAACATTATTCCAGTGCCTAAACCTGGAGGAGAGGTACGAGTTTGCGTGGATTACTAGGATCTGAATAAAGCTTGTCTTAAAGATAGCTTTCCCGTGCCATTTATCCACATTCTCATTGACAATACTGCTCAATACGACATGTACTCCTTTGCTGATTGCTTCACGGGGTACCATCAAATTATGGTTGCTGAAGAGGATCATGATAAAACAGCATTCATCACTCCTTAGGGAATCTTTTACTATAGACGGTTATCATTCGGCCTCATCAATGCCGGAGCTACCTACCAGCGAGCCATATGGCTCTTTTCCACGATCTAATGAATAAAAAAAAGAAGAAGAAAAAGAAAAAAAATAAAAAGAAAAAAGAAAAAAGAAAAGAAAAAAGCTCTTCAACAGGTTTTGCAATTGCTGCCTTACCATCGACAGGTTCTACAGATGTCTTCGGAGTTTGAAGAAAAATCCTTCCTCCACATTCCTCGGAATATGAATGATTTTGCGGATGCGCTAGCAACCTTAGCCTCCTTGATCAACATACATGACAAGGAAAACATATCAACCCTTACATTTGCCCAACAAAATGCTCCAGCCTATGGGAATTATATTGGAGAAGTATCGGATGAGCTACCTCCCATCCAGCACCTTTGATATCATCATATCAATGAGCACTTACAAGATGGATCTACACCCGCTGAGGCGAGCCCGACTGAAAGAAGGCAGATCCATCGACTGGCTATGAAATTCTACCTGAGCGGAGATGCACTCTACAAAAGAGATGCAGAACGAGGACTCCTAAGATGTCTGGATGAGGACCAAGCTCAGAGGCTCATGAATGAAATTTATGGGGGAGTATGTGGCCCACACATGAGCGGCCCTCTACTTGTGAAGAACATCCTACAACAAAAAAGTCTGACCACGGTAGTTCAAATAACACGACTTGGTTTTGAAGAAGATCGTTGACAACCAAGCTCAGTCTAAAGGAAAATTGGCTCCAAACTAGGAAGGCCCGTTTATTATCAAGGAGGTATTGACAGGAGGCGCTCTCAGATGACAGGAAATGGGCGACGATGAATTTTCGCAACTCATCCATTCGGACACCGTGAAACGGTACTATGTCTGAGGTTACCATCAAGCGAACATCCTGGTTTTGGATCATCAGATCACCAGTCATCCGGTTCTTTAACCCTTCATTACATACAACTTCGCCTCACACTCATCTGCCCCATTAGGGAAAAACACTTTTCTAACCAACAGCCTAGTTTCGGATCACCAAATCCTTCATTCCCCGCAAGTTTTCAAAACCTTTCACACTTTCAGTTTATCCTACCAAGGATTAAACCTTTCACACCTTCAATTTATCCTGTACATGGGATCAAACTTTTCATCTGCAGTCTGTCCTATACATGGGGTGAACTACGCAAACCTGATCTCCCCAATACACGGGAGTACATCGACAGCAATTTCTATGGTCCAGTCTCACCACAGAAAAAATAAAAACAAACACAGTCCTATCCATAACCACATACAGAAACCAGTCCCAAGACACCAAAAGGTATGGGAATACAAAGATCAACGATTATTTCTGAAAGATCCTGAGACATCTCAATGTCCATCCATCAAGGAGGAGTTCAGAATACATCAAGATCATAAGCCCTGGAGACACAGACAAATATCAAGCAAGTAACAAGGCACAACTAAAAGGAAAGTGATCAAAACATGTTTTCCTGCTATATATAATGATGTTTGATATATACAATATGTATTATACAAGACAAAATGGCTAAGCTAGTCTATGCAGGAAAATACAAGTCTATCTACAAGTCAGTGTGTATACGGGCTATCAAGTCCAACATGGATTCCCTCTCAGAAGAAGGATGTTACACTGTGATATCCTGCCCAAGGGTTTCTACACGAGCCAACAGATCCACCGCCAACTACATGAGATATCTCGTGCAGATATAGCGGTATCCCACTCAACAATCACTGCATCTCTGGATGATCTGGTATCATCCCACTCAACAACAGTGATATCTTTATGAGTTAGAGCATCATCTCTCTCAACTAGAGTGACATCTCTACTAGAAAAAGTTGTCAACATCAAAGCCCACATCCACTGGCCGTTCATCATATGGTATAGAGGTAAATGCCTCTCACGATCTCGGCATCTTGTCTGCCTATCTGTCAAAGTAACTACCCCAGACAACAAGCTAGGCTAGGGCAATTTCAAAATTGGCGACAACCCGATATTGGGTCCCTTACAACAAGATTGGGGCAATCTCAAAAATAGCGACAACTCAACACTGGGGCATTTATCAACCATCTTAAAGTGGAAAATGCACCATTCAGCACCATCAGCATAGTCCATCATCATCTCACTGGCAATTCAGATATTATTCACTCGCGACTTGGTCAACAAAGATAGTTTCTCAAATGAATCCTCGACAATAACATGCGAAAGGACTGGGGCATTTTGCGATTCCAAGGAATAGAAGGAGTTTAAGGCGGGATAAGCCTCTCATCAAAAGAAGGGGGAGAACTCCTGAAAGAAATCATGGCAACATTAGCTTGCCCCTACAAAAGAAGGGGAAAATTCTCAAAATAGTCATTAACTCAAAAGCAGAGGCCCAATGATAAAAGGCCTGGCGAATGAAATCTACACCATCAAATGCGTCAACCTGCATCAAGTCCTCATCAGTTGAGGCCTTTACACCAAAGTTCAATGTTGGGCAACGAAAGAACGAGTTGCACCCTCCAGGGATGTCAGTGGCATTCGGGTCATAAGTTCAGCCGGGTTGCAAATCAAATGCTCAAGGAAATGGGAAACAAGCACCCAACAGCGAAAGGAAACTCCAAATCACCTCAAAAAGGGTGAGCGTAATATCAGGCAGAGTCTGGCGAAGCAAACCGTTGAATATTACTTCAGCAAAAGTATCAGATGATCCAATATTCTAAACCATTGGCATCAATTCAGCGTAACATCAAGACAGTTCAGTGATGAAAGCTTTGTATACCACTGTTCGAGTGGGAACCAAAACAGTTTGGCGATCAGCAGGGTAGGCACCGTTGCAAACTACCAGCGTGTACATCGGGAAGGTCTGGTGATCTCAGAATGTCATTCCCATCAAAGTTGTGGAAAATATCTCCACTTATCTTCATCAAACAAGCGTCAGCGACACCGACAAAAAGAAAAATCGTTGGAGTCAACACCAGCATATGCATCAGTAATCCCCGGTAAAGGTAAAGTAATTTGCAAAAGCATTTTAACATTCATCATAACATTCATTACATTGCGATTTATGATTTGCGATTTGCGATTTACAATATGCGATATGCGAAATGCGATGTGCGAGTTGCAATGTGCGATTGGCCAAATGCAAAATACGATGTGCGATTTGCGAACTGTGATTTGCGAAAACATTTTAACATTCATTACATTGCGATTTGCATCATTAAAAATATCTTGTCATATTTCAAGTGTCTACTAATCTTTATCATGTCCCTTCCATTGCATTGCATGAACATGATAAAGAGGGGCATCTGTAGACACTCGAAATTTTCTTTTCCTATTACTAACTATGTAAGAGGGCAAAAACGTCTGTTTCATACTCCAGAGATGACCCTGGAGGACCAAAATATCAATTCCAAACCCTGGAGATAGCCTCGGGAGATCCAGTTTCTAACCCCAGAAATAATCTCGGGGAAACAGTTTCCAACCTTGGAGATAACACCGGAAAAGTCAGTTCCAACCCCGGAGATAACCCCGGGAGATCAAGTTCAAATGCTCGGAGTCAACCCCGGATGGTCAAGCCAACCTCAGAGATAACCCTGAGGACATTTAGAGTCAACAAAATGACATTTTAAACACTTGTAAGCTCGTATATAGCTACTTTTCTACCGACGGGAGCCGAGTGTTCATCCATATAAAGCTATAGAAGTCTTCTTTGGCAGTCCACTGTAAGCCTTCTTACACACTTTAAAGCCTTTTTCTTCATCTTTGCACACACCATTCTTCACGTTGAGAGTCGTGTTGCGTGTGTTTGCCTGAACTTCGGTCCGTGACTTTTATTTCTTTTATATATATATATATATATATATATATATATATATATATATATATATATATATATATATATGGACTAACATTATCGAGTTATGCCTTGATTGAGCCTGGACTCACGTCCGGAGCGTTTATTTACTTTTATATATATACTTATATATAAACTGTGGTCGAACTTTGTTCGATGAGCCTGGATTTACATCCGGAGCGTTTACTTGCTTATATATATATATATATATATATATATATATATATATATATATATATATATATATATATATATTTTGTCCCGCCTGGAGTTTACTTTGTGGCGGTTGACCGTTTTTACTGCTTTCTTTACATTTCGTCCCGCCTAGAGTTTACTTCATGGCGGTTGATCGCTTTTACAGCTTTATTTACATTTCTGATCCCCCATGGAGGTGCTTCGTGGTGGTTGATCCTGTCTCTCGCTATATATATACTTACCGCTTTTATATATTTACATTTTCGATCCCCCATTGAAGTGCTTCGTGTTGGTTGATCAAGTTTGTATATATATATATATATATATATATATATATATATATATATATATATATATATATATATATATATATATATACGGTCCGTCTCTAAAGCGAACCTTAAAGAGCGAACCAAAGACGAACCGTCGTCTTTGGTGTCTATTGCGACGGTTCGATCCGTCGCCATAGTCATGTAGTCTTTGGCGACGGGTCGAACCGTCGCCATAGACATCAAAGACGACGGTTCGTCGTTAGTTCGCTTTTTAAGGTTCGCTTTAGAGATTCTCCATATATATATATATATATATATATATTTACAGCATTTATATATATAACTGCTTTCAGTTTTCATACAAATTGCGGCATCATGTGAGCCTAGGAATCATGTGATCACAGATTCAATCTACGAAATCTAGATTTGGTTCTAGTGATAGACATTTTCAGCTGTAAGCAGCTTGTAAATTATTCACGGTGTTTTAATTTTCTCAGATGGTTTTCATACCCACGAGGAGTTCGGCACTGCTTTGTACATTATTTTCTCGAGGATGCTTCGCATCTCAAAAATTAAAAATAATTAAGCTGAACACTTAATAAAAAATGGAAGTGTATAAGGTTTTAATTTCTATTGAGCATAATGGTTTTAAAAACCTTTTTTTACAAAATATCATTGCTATATCTTGTTTAAAACTGACTTTTTACATAAATTCAAACCCTGTGTATATAGGTGCGAACGAGGCCTCACACTACATCCAAATAATAGCATATTGACCCAAACACACACACATTCATATAACATTTTTTTGAAAAGTGGCGGTCACCGTGGTAACACGAATGTCGGGGGGTGCCTAACACCTTCCATCCGCTTAAGCAAGTCCCCGGACCCTAATTAATCTCGATTTCGCAGACCCGTTTTGCAGTGTTATATTACTGGGTCAATGTGCAAACCTTTTCTCGGTTGTGTTGGTACAACCATTTAAAAAACCAACTGACGACTCTTACAGTCCAATCGTCGACATATAAATGTCGGACCTTTTCACAACTTATTTTTTTCAAACAAATCTCACCTAACATGAGAACACCAAGAAACAAGAACAGAAAAGGGACGAATAAAAATCCCGACGTCGACAATCAATATAATGACAATTTTACTCTTTTTGGTATAAAAAATTAAGGCCTAGATATATATTAATACCCTAAATTTTAAGTTTATTTTATAATCATCAATAATCAATATAATTAATTTTTTATACCAAAAAGGGTAAAATTGTTATTAAATTTATTTTAAAAAATTAATAATGGTCTTATATTTACCCTTTTTGTTACAAAAAATTAATTGAATAAATGTTAAAATGAGATTTAATATTACACATAAGTATTTTTTTGTCACGTGTCGATGTCATTCATCAAGTAGACGTAATAAAAAATTAAAAGTTTAATCCCCTAATTGAAAAAATTGAAAAGATAATCTCCAAACTAGAAAAAAATTAAAAATTTAATCCTCTAATTGAAAAAATTGAGAAGACAATCCCCAAAATAGAAAAAAATTAAAAGTGCATGGGATTAATTCATATTTAGGCCTTATTTATATAATATCTTACTTTATAATTTTCTATTATTGATAAATTAGTAAATTGGATAAATTAAGTATAAAGAATTATCTATGATATCAAAGATCAAATAGGAATGAGAATTAGAGTATTTGAAATTTTGAAAATTTTAAGAAATACAAAAGTATTAAAAATGTCACATGTCACATGTCACGAAAATAAACATCTCATGTTATATGACATTAGATCTAGGTATTTGCGTAAATAATTTAGAATCAATACCTTATATATAATATGTCAATTAGAAATCCTTCGATGTGTCAACTTATAATTAATTAAAAATAATTTTGAATTTAAAAAAATTATTAAAATTTTCACACTCCATCCACGTCACTATAGTTGAACTGGCATTAAAATTTTGTATTTGCAATTGGATTGAAAGACTTGGATGATTAACCTTCTTATAATTGTTTGTGTACCGCACTTATAGTTAACTAGGTGATAGCCCGTGCAATGCACGAGCTAGTTTGAATAGTGAATTGTATAATGCGTTAAAATTGCGATGAGAATTTTTTTATATATATAATAAGTAATTTTCATATAATTTTTCAATACATTTTTGCAAGAAATATCACTTACATTTGTAAATATATTGAATAATAAATTTAATAATGTTGGATATTCATATATAAAAAAGGACTGGAAGTATACAATCCATGTACCAACTTATAGCCCACAATTTTGTAATTCTATAATAAAGCACACCTAGAGGGGGGGGGTGAATAGGTGTAAATACTTAGACGTGATCTACAGTGGCCAATTTTTAAAGATTACTATAGCAGACTATAATCGGACGGTCTAACCCTGTCCGTATTAGTTATATTCTTAACTGTTAAAAACGGACAACGAATACCTGTCCGTATTAGCATAAAATTTCTCCAACTAAAACCAAAATCGGCAGAATATAAAGCTTGAAAACAGAAACACGAAAAATAAATCACATCGAGATTTTTTACGTGGTTCAGCCCCTATCCTCTAGTCTAGTAGCCTAATCCACGTCCAATTCCAACTAGGATTGGAGACTCACTTTATTAAAATAATACTCAACAATTACAAAGTAAATAACTCCCTGTTACAACGGCGATCGATTGGACACATCTGCCTCCTTTGCACCTCTGCAACACCTCTCACCTCTGAGACTTTGATAGCTTCGTTGTACAGACTGAATATTACTAAAATAAAGACCCCAAGTCAACCTAGACTTGTACTATGTTTAATAGATATAAATAAAGAATATAAGAACAATGTAAACCAAGACTAAAATAGTGATATGATGATTTGTATCTTGAGTAGCTTGAAGAGATTTTGTCCAGTAGTCTTGTGTCTTCATGAAGCCGAGTAAGCAGTATATATAAGGAATTCAGCAACGTAACAATTCTTCCAGGCAACGGCTAATTCTTTTGAATTGAAATAGGAGATAAACATTAGCAATAACAACATAGATATATATAAGAGATAAATTGCTATATATGAAGTAGTCAAATAAAATACAAAGACTTGTTAAAAGAGTCCTATTAGCATTAAGCAATATCCCTTGTATAACCTCCAGGTTTCAATCTCCTTATTATACTCCAATAAATATTTGAATTAGTCACAAAAGCAAATCAGGATAGATAAAAACATATATATATATATATATATATATATATATATATATATATATATATATATATTAGATTCCAATACATCCTGCATTAAACTTGAGCTAGCATACAAAGTGATTAATCCATGCAATAACACATGCAAACTAATATATATTTATATAATTAATATGCATAAAAATATTTGATTAACATGACTCAATTAAATTATAAGCCAATATAAAATCAATTTAGCCCATATAAACATTGTCATCATTAAAATCACATAGTATAAATACTAACATTCTCCTCCTTTTTGATGATGACAATATATATCATACTCCCCCTAAATATATGGCTCCCCTTAATTTAGGCATATTTGTTAAACAAAATCTTTCAACGTGGCATGCATATCAAATATCACATGTTAATTGCATGTATATCAAATAACTCATATTGAACACATAGTACCCAAAACATGACAGTAAAGAAGAATTATATAATCATATATCTTAACCAATCAAAACAGATTAAATCAATAGATTTAAATACCAAATATCTCTCCCCCTTTGTCATTATCAAAAAGAAATCATTAAGCACAAGTTGATTAAAACATAATCATCATTACCCAAATATCTCTCCCCCTTTGTCATTAACAAAAATTAATTCATATCAATTTAGCAAGCTTATAACAAAATCACATATAACAAATAAACAATACGATCATACCTTTGTGATTTGTTACATATATATCAACATTGTTGTTACCAATAGTAAGTTTGCTAGATGTGCTCTGAAGTTTTCGATTTTAGATTTTCATACTCAAATCTCTTCAAAAACACTTCTTTTGATCATCCAATGTGTCGGGATCTCCTATGATCAAGTTTGGAGGATGATTTCTCACAGTTTGAGATGGTTTAGGAAGCTTGGCAGTGGTCATCTATTCGTTGGATTCAAACTGTGGTACGTCAAATTCTGTATTTGAGTGTTCATTTGATTTTTCTTCTAAAACGGACGGGTCTGGCTGTCTGTTTTCTGCTGTCTGCATGTCTGAGTTTTCTACTGAAATGGACGAGTCAGGCTGTCTGATTTCAGCTATTTTTCCTTCTAATTCGGACGGCTTAGGTTATCCGGATTTAGCAGTTTGGATTCTATGACTCAAATTATTATTTCCTGCAGAATCCTCATTCTCTTCCTTTGACAGATCATGGTTAAGTTCATAAAAAAAATACAAGTACATATTCCTCATCATGATTGTCATGTGTATTAAATATGGAACATTTAGCACAATAAAAACTTTAGAATAAATAATATTATGAACCCTTGTGTTAGAAAATCCATATATCTAATCAAAACATTATTTAAAAAACAATATGAGGAACTTACAGATTTCGCCAAATAATTTATAGATAACTACTATTCGTCTCCTTTTTGACCTTGAGACATCTGCAAAATGAACAAATAGTCTCTACCTTTTTGGTACCCAAATCTTCTTGGGTCCTTTTGGGTTAGTAGCATATAAATCACATTTCTTTACCCAAATTTGTTTTATTCTAATTTTATTACAATTAGAATCAAAATGACCTTTAAAATCACATTTTTTACAAGTAACAAACGGTGAACAATAAAGTGGCTTAAACCTTGGTTTACTATTAATCATATTATCATTTGTTCTATTTTTCATATTTTTAACAAGATTATACCCAATTCCTTGTTTATCAAGACTAGACCTTTGTGCACCTAACATTATATTTAAATTCTCTTCCCCTTGAACAAATTTTGCAAGATCATTTTTTAAAGATACTATTTTTGCATTTGTTACATTATCATCATGCTGCATATACATCATTTTTCCATCATTAAAAGCATCTATGCATGCATCTCTCATTTTTAAATTTTCTTTTAACACTTCATTTTCATTTTTAAGATATTCATTTTCTTTTCTCTCTTTAATAAGCGACTTAACTTCATTCATTAGCTCATTTACACAATTCTTAAAATAATCAATTTTCTTTTTGAGCTGTTGATTTTCATTTTGTAAAGCAATATAATCAGGCATAGATATTTCAAAAGCTTTATGAAAATTTGTTACCTCAAGTTGATCATCATCTTCTAGTCCCATGAAACATAGTTGGACAGTTTCTTCTTCTTATTTCGTTTCGGACTTACTCACTGGAGTTGAGCTACCTTTTTTATTTTTTCTTTGTTTCTTCCTTTG
Organism: Panax notoginseng; assembly: GCA_016801055.1. Lineage (NCBI taxonomy): Eukaryota > Viridiplantae > Streptophyta > Magnoliopsida > Apiales > Araliaceae > Panax > Panax notoginseng. Next base: position 52,037,025 of record CM029019.1, on the reverse strand, counting down.
AAGTAGTCTCTCAAGTTTTCTTGAGAGCATTTCAATTTCTTCATCAAAATCTTCGTAATCACTTTTATTGTTGCTCTCGACTTGAAGTGCCAATGTTTTCTTTATTGGTGCTTCATCCTCTTCATCATACCTGTTGAGTTGATTTTCAAATTCTTCAAGCTCTCCAAATAAAGTGAGAGTTTCCATCCTACTAATTGTTGGTGAGTCTGGGAGAGTTGTGACTTTCGATGCAAACCATTTGGGCATGACTCTAAGTATCTTTCTATTTATCTCCCTTTGATCAATTTTCCGGTCGAGCATACTTAGAGAGTTCAGAAGAGTGAGAAATCTCCCTTGAGCTTCATTAATTGTTTCATCCTTTTCTAACTTGAATAGCTCATAGTCTTTCATAAGCATACTCAACTTAACCTCCTTGACTTTGAAAGTACCTTCGTGGCTTGTCAAGATAGTATCCCACATTTCTTTTGCTGTGTTGCACGATGATACTTTATCAATTTCAACTTGGACCATTCCACTTAGCAAGGTGTTCATGGCTCTTGAGTTGTAGGAAAACATATAGCTTTCGTTTGCATCCATCTCCATGAGAGCCTTTGGTTTACCATCGTCATGTCTAGGAATGACAGGTCCATTTTCAACAACCCACCATTCCCATGGGTCTCTTTTAAGAAAAATCTTCATTCTGAACTTCCAAAAGTTGACGTTTTCGCTTCTTATCAACAGAGGTGGTCGGCTTGTAGATTGTCCTTCTTGAAAATTGAGGTGTGCCATAGGATCTTTCCCTACGACCTGCAAAGATCAATATTAGTAGAGCCTTGCTCTGATACCAAATGTAATTCTATAATAAAGCACACCTAGAAGGGGGGTGAATAGGTGTAAATTCTTAGACGTGATCTACAGTGGCCAATTTTTAAAGATTACTATAGCAGACTATAATCGGACGGTCTAACCCTGTCCGTATTAGTTATATTCTTAACTGTTAAAAACGGACAGCGAATACCTGTCCGTATTAGTATAAAATTTCTCCAACTAAAACCAAAATCGGCAGAATATAAAGCTTAAAAACAGAAACACAGAAAATAAATCACACCGAGATTTTTTACGTGGTTCAGCTCCTATCCTCTAGTCTAGTAGCCTAATCCATGTCCAATCCCAACTAGGATTGGAGACTCACTTTATTAAAATAATACTCAGCAATTACAAAGTAAATAACTCCCTGTTACAACGGCGATCGATTAGACACCTCTGCCCCCTTTGCACCTCTGCAACACCTCTCACCTCTGAGACTTTGATAGCTTCGTTGTACAGACTGAATATTACTAAAATAAAGACCCCAAGTCAACCTAGACTTGTACTATGTTTAATAGATATAAATAAAGAATATAAGAACAATGTAAACCAAGACTAAAATAGTGATATGATGATTTGTATCTTGAGTAGCTTGAAGAGATTTTGTCCAATAGTCTTGTGTCTTCATGAAGCCGAGTAAGCAGTATATATAAGGAATTCAGCAACGTAACAATTCTTCCAGGCAACGGCTAATTCTTTTGAATTGAAATAGGAGATAAACATTAGCAATAACAACATAGAGATATATAAGAGATAAATTGCTATATATGAAGTAGTCAAATAAAATACAAAGACTTGTTAAAAGAGTCCTATTAGCATTAAGCAATATCCCTTGTATAACCTCCAGTTTCAATTTCCTTATTATACTCCAATACATATTTGAATTAGTCACAAAAGCAAATCAGGACAGATAAAAGCATATATATATATATATATATATATATATATATATATATATATATATATATATTAGATTCCAATACATCTTGCATTAAACTTGAGCTAGCATACAAAGTGATTAATCCATGCAATAACACAAGCAAACTAATATATATTTATATAATTAATATGCATAAAAATATTTGATTAACATGACTCAATTAAATTATAAGCCAATATAAAATCAATTTAGCCCATATAAACATTGTCATCATTAAAATCACATAGTATAAATACTAACAAATTTTATATTAAGTAATGAGTTCAGAGAATATTTGAGAAAACAATTGAAGAGAGATTCATACGTTGAACATCTCCTTAAGTTAGTTAGTAAATTAACTGTCACACCTCCAATTGTTTAAAATTTTGCATGTGCACAGAGCATAAACTACCATTATACACATCTGAAGATTTTTATAACTAATTCATACCTAACACATGAAATTTCAAATACCTAGTACAATTTCACATCAAAATTCTCTTAAAACAATAAAACATACATCACCCAACGTAACAGTTAAATAAATCCTAGGGCTAGCAGAAAAGGAAAAGTATAAAAGAAGAAAGAAATTAGCTAAATGGAAAACTATGAATTGTGATTTGCACATAATAATATAAAGTTTGAAGTGAGGTGCCTATCCGTGGACTTGGTTTGGAGCAATGGAAATGAACTCTGATTCATGGTTATTGACATTGTGATCCCTGTTGATCATAATGGGATAACTCTGATTAATACTTTTAGTTCTTCTACTTGATCTATGAAGCAAATATTCCACGGGTCTGACCATAATCAATATCAATGCTATCAATTTTCAGATAACTAAGAAACTGAAGCATGCAAAAGAGTAAATTCCAAAATTTCAACTGCGCAATAGGACTTAGTTCACAAATTTGTTACAGATCATACATATTACTCATAGCAATCAGATTGACACATAAACACAAAATTAAGCTCTTATATTTGACAAATCAGATCAAGATCAGCACATTGATTCGAAAATGCAACAAAAGTAAACTCAAACTACATCAAAAATGCGATCATAATCCTTTACAGATAAAAAGAGATTAGTAGATATACACATAAATATACCTTCAAAATGTTCATCGAAGATTACTTTAGCAGAGGCGATCGCGAGGAGACAACATATATCCTTTTTTTGGCATTTCACTAAACATGTAATGTGCACTATTCTAAACAGCCAACTCAAGGTCAATTGGAATCCTCAATCTTAGCCCAATTAATAACATTGTTAACGAACATCCCCTAATCACTTTCCCTTAACTAATCTATTAGGCATCCCATTTCCCAAGCAGTCTTATATAATATGTTTAATCCATAACATTGTAAATTTTCCACAAATTTGAAATTTGACTTTCTTAATTCTTGATTCTAAACAATAAAGCTAATTACTCGTACGCAATGCTCAATTGTGTGAAAACATCTACACCCATTACAAAAACAACCTGAATATAAAGATAAAAAAATTACTTGGAATCGATTAATGCACAAATGACTTGGAAGCAAAACGTCTAATCCTTTTGTTTGGTTTCTCTAAAGTTGAAATTGGGAGAAGAAGAACAAATTGGGTCTGAATTTCCTTCCTTGCACTAAGCATTAACAAAACTATAGACAATTCCATGAGGTTCAATACCCTTTGTCATCATTTCCTCAAAGAGTGAAAATATCTTGGATCTTTTATATGTCTTGGCAGCTTAACACAGACTAAATAATAATTCACACAAAAAACATTTATACCGAAATGAATAATAAATAAATTCAACTTTCTTTCAAGTTATCACTTTGAAAATTGAATTACCTCTTGTAAAGAATAAAAAATAAAATAATAATAATAATAAAATTCTTGAGAAGATACAAACTTGTTGAGCTCGAAAGAAATAAACACATTACTTATAATTGCGTATGTAGAAAAAGAAGCTTACCCAGGTGATAAGTAGGTTTTATACCTACTTATTGGATATCAATTCACGAGAACTATGCCCATCTCAAGTACATTTTAGTATGTTTTTAGTGGCATTTTATTTTATTTTGCATTATTTGTAAGTAGAACTCCTTTGGTGTGAAAAAAATTGAAAAGCCCGCGCCATATCTCCATTGAAAAGCTGCGCGGCCGCGCCTGGCACCGAATTTTGAAAAAAAATTGGGTTTTAAAACGTGGTGTGACTCATATCTTCTATCACTTGATATAACAGAGAGTCGTATTCTCCACAACACGCACGACTCCTCCTCTCCAAACCGTTCTCAAGCGAATGTGTAACGTCTCATATCCACTACGTGATTGTTGCTTCAAATCTCCTACCCACGTTTAACATCTACACTTATATAACTAGGGCTTCAGTGGGTTTGTGCAACATAAGTTTGGGGGTTATTCAGTTCATCAGCTATCACTCATAATTTTATCGGGCAAATCTTCTTCTTCTTTATCAGTTGTAAATGGGTCCTAAGCGTGCACGATCTATAGCTCCATCATCACCTTCTTCTTCCAGCAGTCAAGATGAGGACATTGTGGATCATACTAAGTTTCTCAGTCTGGAGGCACAAACAGAGTATTATCGAATAGTGATAAAGACGTTCGTAAAGGAACGAGGCTTCAAGCCTGGGAAGCAGGATTGTCAACTGTGGAATATGATTAGAGAAAGAGGATGGGGAGGATTTTGTGCAACCCCTATGCCTGCTCCCATGGGTATTGTGCGAGAATTTTATGCTAATGCTGAAGATACTATGAGTGGTTTGTCAATGGTGCGAGGAGTTCAAGTTGATTACACACCTCAATCAATCAGGGTAGCTTTCAGAATACTCGACACTCCACCGATTGGGAAGGATAACTGGGTCGAGTCTGCCCATTTTAAGACGAATTTGGCTAAAGTTATCACCGACTTATGCATTCCAGAAACGCAATGGAGTTGTAGGGCATGACCTAATGAGCCTCACACTTTCTCAGCCTCAACCCTGAATTGCTATGTAAAGGCGTGAAATTTATTCATATGTGCGAAGCTTGTACCTTCAACGCATCAGCATGAAATCACAACTGAAAGGGCGATCATTTTGTGGGGAATAATCATAGGAAAATCCATCGATGTGGGCTATCTCATTAATTAGAACATATTACGTTACATGAGGGGGAGCACTACGGGGAGTATCCCACACGCGTCTGTGATTGCGAGTCTGTGTGCACATCAATGAGTCTAGTGGGATGATGAACAGATGCAAATGCCTAGTGAAGATATCACTCATGTGACGATTACTAAATTCAAGGACTGGGCAGGAGGAGAACCACACCCTAGGGGAAAAGGTTTCATCATTCAACCCGCATCCTCGGTGCCTCCACAACAGTCTACACAGGAAACTGAAGCAGGAACGTCAACATAAGCCACTCAAGCCACTGCTATCCATGATGACCATCAACTCCGAAGGTTATAGCGGAAGGTTGATGCTATGTACGAAAATTTTGCAGCGTTTGCTACGGGTTTGACAAGATCACTAGCGGAGGTGTTTGCACAGCAGTGGACTATGCTTGAGTGGCCACAGTTTAGGACCGCCGTGTCATTTCCACCACCGGATTCACCACCCAAAGAGGGTGGTGCAGCTGAGCAGTAGGGGAGTTCTTCTAACCCTATACCTTCATTCATTGGGGCAATGAACATTTTAAGTTTGGGGGTATTGGGTAGTAAGGTAGTTGCATGTAGTGTTTGTATGATTAGCTTAAATTTTGCATTTTTATATGTTAGTTAATAGTTGCAGTAATTTTTTTTTAGTAGTATTATATGTGTTAGTTATATGTTTAGTTGTATGTCTCGCATTTCTAGCTTTATGGAAGTTATGTCTAGCCTATGATGAAAGTGAATGTTGAAGGATTGTTGAGTATTTTGGATAACATAAACTTAGATATAAAATTTTACATGATGTAATCCATGGATGCTGTTTAGATGCTTTCGGTTTGCACAGACGTGTTCACTAATGCTTGTAGGCATAAGAGTTATGTGTTGTGTTGCTTGATAGGAAATGTGGTTTTAAAAATAGAATTATGTGGAAAATGAACTTAGACTATGAAAAATCATTGATAATCAAGTTTTGGGGACACATGGGTATGCTATATATGAAAATAATAATAATAATAATAATAATAATAATAATAATAATAATAATAATAATAATAATAATAACGTGGCTAGTCTTATTTCGAGGCCTTTGTTACTTGAGTAAGTACGCCCGTAAGGGTGTCTTAACACCTAGCGCCCTAAGGTCTTTTATGGTCTGGGAGTCGTTGGTTGAAAGCTCGCTAAGGGGTAGCATTGTTAGCCTAATGGAATAAGGCATTGCACAGTCATGTGAAAAAAAAAGAAAAAAAATAGAAATAAACACCGCGGGAAAGAGCGAAAATCGCCTTCGTGAGTAAAAATAAAGCAGTTTAAACCTATTGTTGAACCTCAATTTGTTTTGATATGTTAGAATAGTCTTTGTTGCATGAGTATACATGGATCTTGGTTTAGACTTTAATTTTATGTTTTGAGCAGTTTAGCATGTGTATTCTTTTCTTTAATCAAGTTTTGGTGAACACAACACACACACGCAACAACTTTATAGCATATATGAATTATTTGAGTGTATGATAGTATGCCTATAGTTTGGTTTGAATTTGTATTCTCGAATCTGGATAATTCGCTGAGGCATTTTGGACTGAAATTCTATTATAGTTGGAAGAATGTGAGACTCATTTGCATCGTAATCTAGTTGCATAGCATGTAGTTGCATTCTCAGTGTTTAATGTCGTATGCATTACTTGAGGGCAAGCAATTGTTCAAGTTTGGGGGTATTTGATAAGTAAGTTTTATACCTACTTATTGGATATCAATTCACGAGAACTATGCCCATCTCAAGTACATTTTAGTATGTTTTTAGTGGCATTTTGTTTTATTTTGCATTACTTGTAAGTAGAACTCCTTTGGTGTGAAAATGCAAGAAATGGCATAGTTCGGCATTGGTAGGTGACACGAGACTAATGGAAGCATGACACGAGGAACGAATGGATTAAAGGGACTAAGCATTAATAGACAAAGAAGCAGTAGCAGCATGTCAAGGGGAACAATAGCATCATGACAAAGAAGCAATAGTAGCAGAACTCAAGGATGAAGAGCACAAAAGTCGCGCGGCCGCGCGGCTGCACAAACTGGAACTCGCGCGCCCGCGCCATCAACCGACAGAGGCTTAATTTGCATACTCGCGCACCCACGCCTATTTTATATGGGGATCGCGCACGGCTGAGCGCTTCATCGAATTATGTTGTTTGACTTGATTTTAATTTTGAAATTTGAAGTGTTTTAACTTATCTAAACTACTCTGGTTGGTACCAGACGCGATCATTATTATTTTTTATCAGTTTTTCATAAAGAAAAAACTAGGGTTCCAGGCGTTGAACGCAATTCAAAAGAGGGTTGGGCATACATTGAATATTTTCTTCATCTTCTTTTGGATTGATTCAATGAATAAGAACTACTTTAATTTTTGCTGGATAATATTGGAGATTTGAACATCACTTTTGGATTATAATCTGCAATTGGGTTTGATCAATTCTATCTTCTCTCAATTGTCTTAGTTATTTTTCATGTGTTGCTATAATCCCATAAAGGCTTTTTGGTCAGAGATGAACTAAATTCCATTATGGGATTCTAACGGAGATTGATATGTAGTCTAATAATAATGGCCTGATTGCTTGATTGTGTAGTTGTCATGGAATTTCTATTAGGATTGATTGGATTGCATGAATGTTTGATCACCATTCATTTTATGTACTTATATGGAATTGAAAAATGACATGTGAGTAAGGTTGTAATCATGATAGCATGCGTTTATGTGAGGCTGAATTGTTTAACTTTATATTTCGTGAACCAGATAGAAATATATTGTTTCACTGTGTGTAGTTTATATAAGAGCTTACGCTTTAATTTAATATTGCTGCAAAGTCACATAGAAATATAGTGATTTTGGTTTTATTGATGATTACATGATTTCTATTGCACGTAGAGGTTATGTAAGTAGGTCATAATGCATTAAAAAATGGTTATGTCTAGTTTTCGTGCTCTTGGCTAATTTTCCATGATACATGTATAATCTTGCATGATAGTATTATTTAGATGAAATATGAATTGAAGTTAGAATCCCATTATTTCCATATTTGATTTATTATTCTATTATTCTTCTTTTATTCGTTAAGTGAGTTTAGATTCATTCAAAATTATAGCATTCGTTTAAGCATATATGAATAGTGATACAGTTGATGCATAGTAATTTAATCTTGAAACCTTTCTCCGTGGATCGATACTTTCTTACTCTGTTCTACTTGTTGACCCATGTATGCTTGCATGAGTTAGAGT